>BGPR01007998.1:52161-67025 GCA_013235015.1 Araneus ventricosus | reverse complement strand
CTCAAGAAAGTCTACAAAGTGAAAAATCCCAAAATATACGGGTTGAATTTTTGGATGATTGCAAAACTTTCTCTATGTATCTGCTAGATTGAGAAAAGAAAGACAGAAGAAATGGCAGTCAAGTATTTAGGGTCAAGTATTAGTCTTAAGGAGGCACATTACCTTCCCAACATTTTTTTTATTTCAAGTATCATTGAAAAAGTTTTTATTGTACTGAGAATTAACAATCATATAAAGCCGTTTTGAAGAGGAAAAATCCATTTTTATCTGCTTTTTTAGTTGAAATTTAAATTTTTTGAAGATAAATTAAATTTTTTAAAATCCTTATTACTTTTTTCAAATATTAATATTTTTGTTTCAAATCTTATTTGTGTATTCACTGAAATATATATTACACAAACTGTGCATGGATTTTAAGGTGTATCTAACATTTGCTTAAATATAGATATTTTACTGAATTAAATAGTGAAAAATGCGGAAATTTACCAGTACCTCAATTTATATCTTGCATATTAAAAAAACTAAGCAACTGAATGCTTATTGCATACACAGTTTCAGCATATACATAACGATAAACATATACAAAAAATTTGAAACAGGGAAAAAGCCTTAGCATTTTGAAAACATAAAAATGCAGAAAAGTCGACATGGAGTAAAAGCCATTTAAAGTTGTCATTTGCGCATGTTTTTCATCAGTCATCGTAAATAAAAATCTATATAACTTCTGAAATATTAAAAGTACAAATGTGAAATTTTGGTACAATAAGTAGAACGATAAGAGCAACGAAATACGCCAATAAAATTAAATTTGTTATTTTGGCCATTTTTTGGGTAATTTATCGCCTTAATATGACTTTTTCGCCCCTTGCGGTCGTTAGTGCCTTAGAAAGTGCAATGGTGAAATGGTGCCAGTGAAAAAGCATTTTTTTTGCTCCAATTGGGCATTGAAAATTGGGCATTGAAAAGTGACAAAACATTACTGACGTTTAGTCTCCTTGACCCGCCAAGGTTATACTTTTAGACAATTATATAGAAAACTACAGTATATTTGTGGTACTAGGATGAAGCAAATCAGCGAAACTTTCGCAACTGTCCTACAAGTGAAAAGCATTGATAATTTGAACGTACGGTGCTTCAATATTAGATCTATTTTAGAAAAGTCGCAGGCGTACTGAAGAGATTATTTCGTATAGGGAGTCATCTGGCTAAAATATATAGACAACCATCGGGAGTGTTCTCCCCTAAACTTTCTCGTATACCTCCCCAAAAAGGTGCCGTTTCCCCTCCCCCCGCGTAGCTAAAAAAATTCGAACCTATTGTTACCCAGAATGCAATGACTATCAGAAGGTTTTTCAATATAGTGATTGAAAAATATCTAGGCAAAGAATGAAATTCAAAGACATGCGTAACGATTTTCCTCTCTTGCCGGCTCAAGGACAAACTGACGTAATTCGCTACTCCGTAATGAAATTCCGTTCCGTTCTTCCAGTACGCATGCGCGTGGAGATAACGGATTCTCTTCAAAAGTAAATTATACAGACCGACATACAGTCAGCCCTTTGACGGATTTGGCCCAAACTTTTATACGGACCTACATTCATGACGATAAAACTGTGTACCAAATTTTATCCATCTGGCTTTTCAAGTTTTTGAGTTATAGCGTTCGAATGACCTCGAACATACAGACAGACGGACTTCACGTTGACGGATTTTGTCCAATATTTGATAGAAACCTACAAATTATGTTTAAAGACCACATACCAAATTTCATCCCTGTATCTCTAATAGTTTTCGAGTTATCGTGTTCACAGACACACACACAGACAGACATGATTCCAAAATTGTGTTTTTCGGATTCGGGGAGGTCTAAAACGTGGAGATTCATCAAAATCTCGAGTTCGAATTTTTTGACGATTACAATACTTTCTCTTTGTATACTTCGTATACGAGAAAGTAAAAATGTTTGCTCAATATAATGATTCGCAGATTTAAAAGAGTATCATGGAATAATATGGTTTAGAAAATTACGAGGAAAAAACTATTTTCACTCCGCGAAAAAAATCTTCAGATTTAATTCTAAGAATAATGAATCATCAATGGAACCAATCAAATCTTCTGCGAAAATCTACGTGCAACATATATTTTGTTCAACATTTTTTTGCCTGGGGGTACAGATATTGTACCAGCAGATTCTTTTCCTCTCTGTCTACCAGATTTGTACAACAATTATACTGGTAGGTCATCAGAATTTAACTCCTCTCGCATAACTAATCCGAGAAGTCTTTTATCACCTCATAGATAGTTTCTGTGTCAGTGATGATTACCGAAACAAGAATAGGTAACTCCATATACTTACACAACTGTTGGCCACGCTTAGAGTGGACACCCTGTATATTACATTACTGATGGATACTCCAACCAGAACTAAAATATACATAATTTTGAACGACTTATTATATAAAACTACGATGTTCTTCCACAGGGTGCTCTTCTCCTCTTCGTTCTGGTGGCCAGCTGTGTAGCCATCATTCCCATATCTATTCACCTAGGCAGTTCCCATAGCTATGGCCCCTCCTACGGTCACGGCTACGGTCACGGCTACGGACACGGGAGCCACCACTACTATCCCTCTCACGGATATGGGCATGGTCACTATGGACATCACGGATATGGTTACCACGGACACAGTCCTTCTTTGACTATTGGATTCGGAAAACGATGAGAAGGTAAAAGAAATTCTTTTATTTAACATATTGCTACGAAAATCGTACGGTGGGTATACGTGGATATACGGTGGGTATATATACGGTGGGTACGGTTGGTAAAAGCATCCCAACAAGCAGAATAATGGAGAACGATGCTTTTACCTTCAGTCGGGGGTATCTAATCTGTGAGATGAAGCACCCACATTTTTTCGTACCTAAGTACGGGTTTTACCCAGAAAGGTGTGGGGCCTCTAGCTTCCTGTCTCCTACCACTCACACTAGGGTATCGTGGTTTTTCCGCTAGTGCTGTTTTGATGAACGTGAGGGGCACGTTAATCTGGTAGATGGGTCGCGCTCGATTACGTCTGTATTTTTGATTTCCCAAATTTTTCTCAATATTTCTTTTTATATACCTGTAAAAGTTCGTATGCCTGTATCCCAGCCCCTAATTCAATGATACTGATTGTGATTTCCAATATATTGTTCCAAAAATGTGAATTATTTCAGGCTGTCATCGGCAACAGTTGTCATTGCTAAGGAACATTGCGTGAAAGCAAACGTCAACTCCCTCCTGAATTCCTGGACATTTTGTTAGTTGAAATCGCAAGGAAATGCAAAAAGTTATTTAAAAACGCAAATATAGCTATGCATGACCGAATAGTTCAACTTGATAAGCGTTTCCTTAAGCATAAGCAAAAATTTAACTTTTAATCTCACAGATGAATTGTGCCCAAACGTGTTTGCATTTGTATTGCGTCCGACCGAAGGTTAATTCACGAATACTCCAGAAAACACGCAGCTCAGGTAACAAGAAAAACAGCACTTGTACAAATTAGAAACACAACTAGACAGCAAATCAATAATAATAACAGCAACAGCACTTACAATAGCGCTCAGCGTCTAACAGCTTTCCGATTCGCACTGCGAACAGAGCTCCAAAGAGATTATTATCATATGGGCCCCTCCGATATTTATAGTTTTCCGACAGGGTGTGACGTCACATGGAATATTCCAGAAGAATATCCATGTTTCCGTTCCTAATACAGTTAGAGCAACGATTCTTGAATTTTAGAGAACCTTCACTTTGTCGCCAAGGTAAGGAGGTATTAGCTAGTCCTTCTCCAGCATCCAATAAAAACCCTTGTAAATGTCCATTTCCAACGATGAAACTTGCATAATAAGGGAACGGCATAACAGTTGAATAATAATATGAAGAAATAGTTGTGTAATCATTTATTAATATGTAATTAAAACAAAATTTAGAATGAAGTTAAATAACTTAGAGAACTTATTATCCGACACATGTTGATATAATTGGCGCCGTCCGGAGTGAGTATAGTTTCATGTATAAGAAAATATCTAGTTAATAATCTGTCATGAAGACTTCGCTAAACCCTCCCTTACGTTTCATTATTTGTGATAAGAATTTGAAATACATACAATGTATATACAATAAAAGAAAAAGTGAACATATTCCGCAAACGTCTATTAACATGTCCAACTTATCTAAACTGGTACCCAAGTTAAATTCTTGAATTAAAACTGTGATGTTGGGTAATACGAGAAAAACGTATTTTTACGTTTCCCGTTTCCAAAGTGTTAACTGCGTTACGAGCTGAATCCCAACTAGCTCCGGTCTCCCCTATATTATTATTACTTTATCGTATACGAAGTATACAAAGAGAGAGTATTGTAATCGTCAAAAAATTCGAATTCGAAATTTTGACGAATCTCCACGTTTCAGACCTCTCTGAGTCCGAAAAACACAATTGTGGAATTATGTCTGTCTGTCTATGAACACGATAACTCGAAAACTATTAGAGCTACAGGGATGAAATTTGGTATGCGATCTTTACACATCATTTGTAGATTTCTTTCAAAGTGTGGACAAAATCCGTCAGCGGGAAATCTGTCTGTCTGTCCACTTTCATGTGAACGCTATAACTCAAAAACTTGAATAGCTAGATGGATAAAATTTCGTACACAGTTTTATCGTCATGAATGTAGGTCCGTATAAAATTTTAGACCCAATCCGTCAAAAGATTGACTGTCTGTCGGTCGGTATAATCGCATCTCCAACGCGTCCGCTATCTCCACGCGCATGCGTACTGGACGCAATCTTCTGTGCACGATATTTATTGACTCCTGCTTGGCGCTTTTCTTTTTCATCCGATTCTCCATGCGCATGCGTACTGGTAGCAATCTGTGCACGCGGAAGGATTATATGACTTTGTCCTTGAGCCAGCAAGAGTAGAAATCGGTACGCATTTAAATCGGTACGCATCTCTTTGAATTTGATTTTTTACCTAAATATTTTCTGATAGTCATTGGATCCTAGGTTACAATAGGTTCGAATTTTTTTATCCACGCGGGGGGAAATGAAACAGCACCTTTTTCGAGAAGTATACGAGAAAGTTTAGGGGAGACAACTCCCGCTGTTTTTTTTAATCGATTCATACTTGATATTTTGAGTTCCTTATTTTAAAGCTTTTGTTGTTGTTGTTACTAATCTCCAATCGAGACTGAAGGAGTCAGACCAGATCAAGGAATCCGTTGACTTTGATGAAATCAGGGACTAAAAGGGGAGAAGAATGAAGATACTGACGATGCAGCATCGAAATCATTTGTCAACTGATTGATAGGAGGGAATGTGCAGCTTCTGTGATCCGAAGACCAGAGCACCATGAGGTAGAAGACTGTCTTAGCTCCATGCCTGTTAGTGTTAGCTGGGAATAATGGAGTGACCTTCACGCCTTGGGTGACCCTGCCAGGAGTATCCTCTCCCGACGTACTTCGCTCACTCCTCCTAGGAACACCCCCCTTGCCACTGTGAGACCACTAACAGGACTAAGGGGGTTTTAATTTTATGAAGCTATAATCTTCCCAAATTTTATATTTATTTACAACAAATGAAAACGAAACCGCATTCGTTATTCATTACTTTCCATTTTTATTGGTATGCTATTCATTCTAACAAACTGAAAATGTGGGAAAATGAAAAGCGGGAATATGCTTCTTCATAAACTGCCAGTAGAACACAAAATGTTAAATTAAATGTAAACATCAGCCAGTGAACTTCTTCATAAACTGCCAGTAGAACACAAAATTCTAAATTAAATGGAAACATCAGCCAGTGAACTTCTTCGTAAACTTCCAGTAGAACACAAAATTCTAAATTAAATGTAAACATCAGCCAGTGAACTTCTTCATAAACTACCAGCAGAACACAAAATTCTAAATTAAATGTAAGAATCAGTCAGTGAGCAACTTTTAAAATCATTTCAACTCAAACTGCGAAAATGTATCTGCCTAAAACTACTTTTTTATGAAAATACTTTCTTGTAATATCTGGAATAAGATACAATTGAATCACCAGTTTGAAGAAGGGGAAAAAGGCAAAATATCGAAACGCACAAAATATATGCTATTATGTAGGCTCTCATTGTTAGCTGTAGAAAAGGACAGAAAATCACCGATGTAAAGTTGGGCATTCACGAGAAGGCTAGGCTACGCCATTTGTCCCAAGACCGGTTTTTTTCCCAACCCATTCAAATCGAAAGATTAGGCACGTCATTCACGGAGGCTCTCAAGTTTGTTTTGATACATCTTGTTTCAGAAGGTTCAAAGTCCCAAAGTTACTCCCACCACACTTCTTCTCCTCCATGCGGCGGATTTCTGATTTTATTTTCAACATTATCTAGCCTCGTCGCGGGGTCCTGTGGCGCCCTCTCGTACCTTTTTCCTCGGAATTCCAAACATTCAATCCATTTGCCCCAATTTTCATCGGTTTCTCACACTGGCGAAAGGTTTTCCCTTTCCGTAAACCTAAAATCTCGGAATTGAACAGCGGTGAATGCCCTGCTTAAAGAATCTTATATAAAAGATACCTGAAAAAACAATAAATAAGAAAAATGGGATTTTTAAAAATTTTCCTTAGAAAAACGTTCTTGGATTTACTCTCTTCTTCAAACTGCCCATTCACTTAGTTTCCAATTATAAAGATTCATTGACAGATTTAAAAAAGATATGAAAGACTGCGAAACGACATAAAGCAAAATACTTATACAAATCCCTTTTTCCCGTTTAATCCAAAAGCTATTTAAAACCTATTATAATACAGGGTGTCCGAATCAAATGTCCCTAATTTGGAGATGTCGCTACACTTAACAGAAAGTTAAAAAGCATAAGAAAGATGTAAAATTAGAAATCAATACTCACAAAGATTTTATCAAAAAAGCAGTGAACTTCCACGTAGGCTCCCTTAGTAGGCCTGGGGATATCCAACCTGTTGTCCTGTTTCAGAAAAATGCCCGAACATCCATGTCCCAGAATCTTGTTGGAAGATAACAGTGGGTTGTAAATGCTGCATTTGGGGTATTGCGTAAATTTGCAACATGTCCAGGTAAATGTTTGTTGAAAAGCGTGAAATAGAGGGCGCTGCTGTGCAGCCCAAGAAAGTAAAAAGGAGTTCGTTTTACGTGTAAAAGCGGGGGAAATGTCCCTGGTGATAAAAACCAGATGGCCTCTGAACCCCCACTTGTGGACTAGGGGTGTTAAAATTTTAGTTAGACTACGTTCTGTATGGAAGGGCCAGCCCTAATAATACTGGCAAGAACCGAGATTCATCTCGGTTGAAAGTAATGTTGTTGTTGATTGAAGTCTATTATTGTTACCAAAGTTTGCGTAATAATTGAAGAAATAAGTACACCACTGAACCACGATTGAACAATACACAACAATGTTTGCCGTCACAGAAGTCTCAGCAAGGAAAAATTGTCCTATGACTGTATCATGTAAAAGAGCACAACTCATTGATTTTTGGACTGTTTCTTTCCACTTCCTGTACTGTATGGGGATTTTCTGAGTCCCAAATTCTGCAGTTGTGCTTATATTCACTTTATTGCTCACATGGAATGTTGCTTCATCTGATAAAATAATGCGGTTTAGAAAATCGTGTTCATTTTCGATGCGAGATAACATCTCCGCAGCAAATGCACCACTTTGCGGCAATTTCTATACAATCTGCATTTTGCACGCATACAGCCTCAGTTTTCATATATACGCGAAAAATAAAAATTGTCGCCAAAATTTAAGAATTTAACAGCCAATGTTGCCAAATTTCGCCAACGTATCTCTAATAGATTTTTTTTAATCGACTGTCCAAATTAGGGACATTTGATTCGCACACCCTGTATTGTTGATTGGACACCCACAAAGTTGTCACTTGTGTTTTAATCTAGATGTTTTACTCTTTTCACTTATGTCAATGTCTTTCATTTCACAGGGAAACTCATTTTTCTCAGAAAGCTGTACCAAACATGCGATGTTGAAAAGCACACTTGATGCGAGAGAAGAAACCGAAAAGATATCCCAAATTCAATAAGAAGATGCATTCAGCCGGCAAGCTTCAAGGAAATTTATATAAAAGAATGGCAAATCAAGACTGATAACTTTACAAGACCTTCTGTCCTTTGTACATATTATTCGCCGCAACAACTATAATTCCATCTTCTAGCTGAAAAGTTCCTTGACCACACAAAAGTCCTGTTAACTACCTCCATCTATATATTGTTTTGATATAAATGATTCTGTTACTTCTAAAATAATATACCTTTTATATATTTATTAATATAAAAGTTCAAATATAACATTATGTTGATTAAATAAAAATGTAGGCTTTTCTAATACTCAAATGAGAACTTTATTCCGTTTTACATATATACTGTATTTAATTATTTGCTACATTATTTTGAATTAGTTTTCTTAAGGCTAGAGCAGCGGTTCCCAAACTTATTGGTTGTGCGTACCACCTGTTGAGTAAAAAATATTTTGAGGCTCACTGGCTAAAAATACAAGTAAAACAAAATCCCTTTTCGGCAAGCTTGAAGGCAAAGGTAGATTCCTTTACGTTAATGTTACAAAAGTCATGAAATATTACATATTGATCAATACAGACATAGCCAATAACTTTATTGTTTCTACACATTGCAGTATTTACGCTGTGATTCTGTTTTCATGTCATTTGTTTTTTGCTATATCAAGGTTTTATCATTCCATTTTTCATTCCAAAAAGTTATGATAGATTTGTCGGTCAGCACATTGGTCAATTTTTTTATATCTCAACACATAATCATTCAACATGTGGGGGTCATAAAGAAATAAACATCTTAGAAGTGCAAATATCTCCTAGATAACATTAAGCCAGCCCATCTGAAACAGTAACAAGAAATTGACTCTTGGCACGAATGAAGAAAGACTCTAGATTTAAAAATTAATTTATTTAATCTAGGTTACAATATAATTGTGCGAACATTACTTTGTCATATGGTAAAATCACATGACATGGAAACACTTAAATACTACTAAAATGGGCTCATTAGAGAACTCCCTGGTTACAGAGATTAAATTCTTAATATATAAGAGAATAAAATTATTAAACATTGTGTGTGGCAAATTTAATACGTGTTTTTAAAACATAGAATATAAATGCAGCCAATTTGAACAGTAAATTTAAATCTCCATCGAAGGTTAAAACCAAATACTCAGGCAGAAAATCCCAAACGATTTTAAAGTTAATGAGATATTTTTCAATAGTGAAAAAGATAAAGGAAACACTTATTTAAATATCTATCGTTTTTGGCTACTTTATATTGATTTTATTAAACAAATCATGGTCCCGCCATGTTTAGTTAAATATCAAATTAAAGTATTCTGTCAAAAAACCTATTATCAAATTCACTATTAAAATTATTTGATTAATTAAAATTAACTATTTACTTAATTAAAGTTAAAAATTAATTGTTACAAAACTTCACTAAAACCTTTTTCATAGCTCATACTATATGCCAGTAATATTTATCTTATAAATATCTAATAATTACATTAATTTAAATAAAAGTCACTGTGGCTATGTATGTATGTTCCATATCTCCTCTAAACCACTGAACTGAGTTTCAATCAAACTTTTCAAACTTTTTTATTTAAGAAAGAAAGGTACTTTCAACTTTTCAAAGCCTAAAAGATGCTTAAAATTTCACTTAATTAAAAATTAAGCGAGGCGTTTTTCCGCGATGTGTTTCATTTCCATAAATTTGTTTCTCTCATTTTAATATTTTTTTCAAAATTAATTTTAAACTGAATTCGCAACACTATTCTTGTTGATCAAAAATAATACGAAGAACTGTTTCCAGAAGGAAGAATGCTAAAAGAAAATTTTTAAAGTAGACGATTTAACAATTTATATCGGAACCAGCTATTGATTTATTTTCACGCTTTAAATTAATTGATAATTAAATAGTTAATTTAATTGTTTCAAAATATTCATTAAAGCCTTTCATTGACTTTAGTAATTGTTAACAAAATTTGAAGTACCTATATAACAAATAATAACGTATGAAGAAAACGGATGTTTTTAAAAATCGTCTGGTTCAATTGATATTCTCATTTTAATTGAAAGCGTTTTAGATCAGAAAAGGAATTTGTATTTTATAATATTTATACAATAGTAATTTTTACATTGCAGATATTAAACATGAAAGCATTTTAATCCGGATCAAAGCCAGGTATATCAATTAACAGTTATAATTAACAAAATTTAACAAAGATATTAACTATAAATTAATTAGTCATAAATTAATTATATATTATACCGTATAAAAAGTGAAAGTGAATGCGGTTGATGGGAACTCATAACTTCTAAGTAATTCTTACTGTCAAAAAACTTTCAATATAAAAGTAGTTTGTTATGATAAGGTGATAATTCCCCTAATTGAAATTTTCTTTTTACCTTCAATCTTAACGAAGCTATGGGGAAATGATAAATTAGGGGAAATTCATTGAATATCGCTTTTCAGCTCATAACTTATAAGCAATTCTAGCAGACAAAAAACTTTTAGTATAAAAGTTGTTCGTTCTCATAAGGTGATAATTCGCTTATTTGAAAATTTTTTCTATCTTTAGTCGTAACAGAGCTATGGGGAAATGATAAGTTGAGGAGGGGATTGAAAATGTCTTTTTAGCTCATAATTTCTAAGAAATTGTGGCTATCAAAAAAGTTTCAATATAAAAGTTGTTTGTTGTGATAAGGAAATAATTCGCCTAATTTGAATTTTCTTTCTATTTTCATTTGTAAAGAAATTATGGGAAAATGAAAATTTCCACCCCCCACCATTTCCACCACCTTTGAGCTGGATAGCCCATCTACGAACTCGACCGATATTTTCACTATCCTTACAACATATCCCAAGCCGGTTAAATTTACATCAAAATTACTCCAGTTATCGTGTTCACAAGATATATATATGTGTGTGTGTGTGTGTGTGTGTGTGTGTGTGTGTAACGCTTATATATATATAAATTTTTTAACGAAGGGTGGTTTTGGGTTCTAGGGGTCATGATCGGTGAAGATCTTCAGAAATTTTCCGAAAGTCGTGTCATGAGAACCATTGCAATAGGTAGAGTTCCTATAAGGAATCTACCTAAAATAAAAACACATATACTACATATTTTATTATATGCACACGTATGTCAGCAATTAGTAAAATTCATTGTAAAAAGGTAATCAATATACTATTTATAAAGTAAAAAAAAACTTGCTTTATAAATAATATATTACACAATGAAAGAAAACACAAAAACAAGCGGTCAGGATTTAAAATAATAATAATAAACTCGATGGCATTCTTGACATTGTTTGTCCCCCACGAAAGAGTCAGTATCTGGATTGAAACTTGACAGTTTCAGCAGGAAGTTGTTTTTTTACATTCAGCTTGTTTCTGTACTTAAGTTTCAAAAAAAAGTTGCGAAAGCGCGTTCACACAGATAAGTGGTCGAGAACCCCATCAGCTCCCTTTGTCTAGCGACCCGCGGCCCACAAATAGGCCGAGTATGACCAATATACTACCCAAGGCCCACAAGTAGGTTGCGGCTGACTTATATGCTACCCGAGGCCCACAAGTAGGCCGCGGCTGCCTAATATGCTACCCGAGGCCCACAAGTATAATCCGGATAATCCAAATTCCCGGGAATCCGAACAAAGTTCAGAGACAATTAGTTTGGATTAATGGGGTTCTACTGTATTGAATTTTTAAAATTTTAAATAGTGTATTCTTATCCAGAACACGCAAGGCTGTAGAATTTGAGAACTTTAGCATGCCATGATGCGAGTAAAAAATCAACTACAGACCAAGTTGAATAAAAGTGTCTGAAAATTGTGTTCTCCTAATCATTTTCTCATATAATTATTCCGCATAAAGATGTGATTTATAACAAGTAGTCAAGAATTACTTTGTGTTAAATTCTAGTATTGGTATTTCTAGTATTGGTGTCAGCGCCTCAAGCATTTACATATTTATTTTGATTTTTCCCATTTTTAATTAAAAATATACTTTAAACTTTTTAGCTCCCCTGCAACTCGGAAAAAAGTCACGCTTTGTGTAAATTTACGTTATATGTATATTTTTAAATAAAATAAGAATGTCAACGGCAATTTGCGAAATACCTTACTTCTCAAAAATCTTTTAGCTAATATTTTGGCAATCTCAAAGAAAGATACGAAATCTAACTCGTGAACTTGCCTTTCAGGGCACAGAATAATTAATAAGATTTTTTCTACATTCTAAAACGATCTACGCATAGAACATAAACCTCAATTTTCTTGCTTGTAAAACAAACAATAAACAGGCTCTGTATGAAGAATCTATTAATTAATGTTAGAAGAAAACGTTAATTTATGTTAGCAACGCAGATAAGTTTAATCGGTTAGAACAGAGGAAACGGGATTATTATGTCGCCAAGTTCACGACACTTTAGCCAACCGTTAGGTTTTAACCGTGTTAAACATAATACTAAATTTGGCGAGTTATAGCTTCAAAAAAGTTTGTTCCGGTGACGTGTTCCGAGTCTAACCAAAAACTTTAACAAAACAGCAAGAAGATACATGAAATAAGACATTACTTTCAAGAAAAAGAATTTAATTTCTGGTAGCGTCTTTGCCGCTACAATCCAGAGATTGTACCGTTGCCCTGTGTACATCACGAGGAGGTGGGCTACTCTCGTTCCCTTGCCGCCAACCCTCCCACACTGCTGTACCACCAACTGTCCGGTGGTCATTCTTTCACATGGTAAGAAAACATTGTGCTTTCTGGTGATTGCAGCCTTGAAGAGCAGGTGATGTAAACACTGCTGTACCACCAACTGTCCGGTAGTCATTTTTTCACATAGCAAGAAAACATTGTCCTTTCTGGTGATTGCAGCCTTGAAGAGCAGGTGATGATGCTTTTTTCTGTTCACATTTTGATCCCTTCTTCTATTGAAGACGAGGTTTCATCAACGCAATGGAAAATGTTTGTTTGAGTTTTAAAAGTCACAGTTCAAGTTTAAAAAAGCAGATGTTACGGTTTTTTCTACTCACGAACAACTCCCTTCTTATTTGAAAGCAGTCGTCAATACAAGGAAAACCTTTATTTGAGTTTCAAAAATCACAGTTCAGGTGTGAAAACCCACAGTTCATTTGGGGAAAAGTCGCAGTCCACGGTATGAGACAGCATTAGGCATACGCAGAAAGATTGAGCAGAAGATTTACAAAAGATAAATGGGATGCCTTTCTCATAAAATTCGCTTTGGAAATTGGAAGCTGTATTTTCTTCAGATGAAGATTGTTTGTTGATGTGCTGATATATACTTTGGTGCTTGAATTGAATATTTTTTCTTTGAGTGTAAATTTAGAAGAACATGGTCAGAATGCTGAATTCCGCAGTATGTGATGAATAAATTCATTCAATTAACACATTCACTGCTATGGATGAGATAACTCGTCTTCCAAGAAAGTTTATTGCGCATTAGAACTTGACTTGTAATTTAGTTTAGACAAGTTGGACATGTTAATAGGTGTCCTCAGAATACGTTAACCTCTTTCCTTTTTCATTTATAAAATGTTTAGAGCGATAATGGATACTTTTCGTCTTTCTTAGAGCTTGTATCTGATTCGCATAAAGCAAAGAATGTGTTAAAACCACGCGGAATCGAACTCAAACACGAGTATCGGAGGTTGTCCAAAAGAGATCGGAATTTCATTTCCCCTCTTGAACTTTTCTCATTCGTGGGAATTGAGAACACATTCTTGTTCCTAAAAGACAAAAAATAGTTCCTTCGCACACATAATAAGGATAAGGCGTGAGGTTGGCCAGACATTCTTTCGCATGACTGAGAATGATTGCGACCGAAAACAACAATTTTTCAGATAGCCAATACATACTCTCTGCTTAAATTTTTTTACATTTTCAGCCATCCACATCGGAGGAACAAATTCACCATGACATTAAAATCATCAATACACAGCTTTTCAGAAGAAGATTTGTAGTTGTCAAGACATTCTATTGCATGATTCAGAACTAATGGGACAGAAAACAACCCTTTGCAGATAGCCAATACAAAATCTCTTCTTAATTTTTTTTTCATTTTGAACCATCCAAATAAGAGGAACAAATACTCCATGTTATGGAAATCCTCTCTACTTAACTTTTCAAGTGAAGACTTCTTGTTGGCCGGACAATCTTTAACATAACTAATGATGACTCAGAAAGAAAACAACCATTTTTGACATAGCCAATGCAGAATCTTTTCTTTAATTCATATACATTTCCAGTCATACCCAACGGAGGAACAAATTCTCCATGTTTTGGGAATCCACTTTACACAGAGCTCCAAGAGAAGTCTTGTGGTTGGATGGACATTCTTTTGCATGACTGAGGATGTCTTCAACTGAAAACAACCCTTTTGAGATAGCTAATTCCGAATCTCATCTGTACATTTTGAGACATCCCAATCGGCGAAACAAATTCTCAGTGAAATGGAAATCCTCTCTCCACACCTTTACAAGAGAAGGCTTGCGGTTGCCAGACATTCTTTTGCACGACAGAATATGACTGCGACCGAAAACAATCCTTTTATAGATAGCAAATACAGACTATCGTCTTTAATTCCTTTACACTTTCAGCCATGCCCATAGGCGGAACAAATTCTCCATGACAACATTTTCTATGTATACAGCATTTAGGAGAAGCTTGTGGTTGCCCAGACATTCTTTTGCAAGACTGAAGAGATCTGCGAAAGAAAACAACCCTTTTTGAGAAAACCAATGCAGACCCACTTCTTCAATTC
>BGPR01007998.1:6509-22473 GCA_013235015.1 Araneus ventricosus | reverse complement strand
CTCTCTCTTTGACTTCAAATCATATTCTCAACTCAAAAAATTAATGAAATCCAGAAAATAGTTAAAAATAAATCGTATACGAATCGAATCGAACGATGTATTAACGGAATCTATCTTCTCTTCTCGGAGTTCAACTGGCTCAATGGTTAGCGTCTCCACTTCGGAACCGGGAGGTCGCGAGTCCTATCCCGGGTTGTGTTTCGTACTCTGTCTTTGCTATAATTTGCAATAAGTTTGCACGGCAAGCTTGCTGCAAGTTCGTTTCATGGTGACTTCGGAGCTTTCGTTAACTTACTGCAAGCTTGCACTCTTGTCATGACAAATTTGTGGCAAGCTTGCTGCAAACTAAAATTGCTATCTGGGCTTGTATCGCTCAGGGTAGCTGTGATCGCTGCCGCCAAATCTCTTGTCCTGGAATGACTGGCCTTCCACTTCGAACAACACCTGAGCCATTTTATACCACATAGAGAACTTTTCGAAAGAAATCTGTTTTCAAAAAATTGTAAAAACGTTATTTATAGTTTTAAAATGCATCTTTCATGCTAAATTGTCGGCTGACAGTTGCAATATTAAAAGTGGTGTGGCTCGTAGAGCCGATGACTCTCCGCAAAAGGAGGTTTTGTTTGGTTTTGTGGGGTTTAATGGCGCAAGAGCCATCCCTTTCTAAACTGCGCCAATTAACTGTCGTAAAAGGGGGAGGGGGACGTCGCATGAGCCTCTCGTATTGGGGGTTGTTTTGCCGGTATTTTTGTCTCGAAGGCCAGTCTTTCAGCACCTCCGGGATTCTCTCCCAATTACCATCAAGGAGTCAAACGTCAGTTTAATACTTGCCCTTGTGCAGTGAAGTGGACTAATTATAGAAATTGAGTCATGTGCCATCTCAGATGGAACGAAGCATTTTTTTAGAACAATGGACCTTATGCATGTGACGTCACATCCACCGACACGTGACCTGCCGGAGGCAGCCATTGGTCAGTCTTAAACAGCTGACTCAGAACTGCTTTTATTTCTGAGTTGCTTATAGGCCGATCGTTTTGATGATTCCTCAATAGCTGTTTTTCTATACTCTCGAACCCAGACGGTGCATAAGGTCCATTATCAAGTGGTTAATATCTGAAGTACAATCAGGAGGTTTCGTATGCTGTTGCGTCGACAACTTTGAGTTAGACACGTATAACTGTCTCATTCTCATAGAAAAAATAATTTTACATTACATCAGCGAGAGGATTTCTGCTGCTAAACCGTCGCAGCAGGTTTTGACATAGATTTACGCCTCTCCATAGTGGTCTAATGGTGTGTCGGGAAATTAAAAATTATGACGCTTTTCGTGGTAATTTTAAACGCTTATACCTCCGCAACCAAATAGCACAGAGAATTGGTTTTAGTTTCATTTAACAGAGAAAGGTTGAAATTGAAGAAGAAGAATTAGAATTTGGAATTACGGTTTAGTCGCAGTCGATCTCCAAAGTTGGTTAAAATCACTAAAAATTCTGACTGAATACCATTATAGGACCGGGGAACTGTATAAAAATTTAGATTTCGTAACTTTTTCAGGAATATATTTATTCACTCAAAAAACATATATTATAAATCGTCCCTTCATTTAAAGCATTTTTCCAACTGGAACTATATGTCTATGTCTAACTGTTTAGAAATTAGCTTTTGGGTCATGACAAGTGTGGACACCCTGTATATGAGGTTTGAAAAATCTAGAACAATAATATAAAGCACCATTTTTAATATGCGAAATGGTTCGCAATTGTTGCTGAGGGTCGTGAGACATGCTATCGTTGGAACTCGCATTTTACAGTGAAGATTACGTCACGAGGGCAATTTGAGGGGCAGCAGAAAGTGGTGAAGGCGAAATTGGAGTTTCATCCATCATATAGTTATCATCGAAATGCAATTAAAATCATGTATTTAATTTATTAATATTGTTACAATCATGGAAAGTCGCTTCCCAGCAATGCAAGTCTTATGGTTGGGAAGAGAGTTTTTCAAGGTTAAGCATGGAGTGACCTCAGAGACTCTTATGGCACGCATGACGTTGGCGACAAACTTGGCGACCATTTTGGAGATTTGGCGAAAAATTTGGCGACCTTGGCGACAAATAGATGATTCCCGAAAATGCAACCCTTTTCTCGATATTTCTATTAGGGGCCGAGATCCAGGTTTTTCCTGAAAATTCTATGTGACGTCACGGCCTATCGGGGAGAGTATATAAGACCGCGTTTGGATCACGGTAGTGTCTTTGATCGACAGGTTACTTCACTTTGAAGCGTGAACGTCTTCGGAGTTCTATCCGCTGTGTGAGCTAATCAGCTGGTGAGCTGAGCTGTAACTGTCGTTACTAGTTATTTGCTGACTGTTTGTGCTGTTAGATATCAAAGTGCTGAACTGTCATTACCTGTGAATTGTTGTCTATTTACACTGGTAATCTGTGCAAGACTATTGTTTCCTGTACCTGTGTTACGTGTTTTCCTGCATATTTGTAAATAAACCTTCATTCTCCATTATCCTGCGTGTTGGACTGTTTACACCGTACACCCACGGTCAGATTTTGGGCAACAATATGCATGAGTATTCAGAATATTGAACTTCTATCAAATTTAATATTACTTTTCGAAGATTTAAGCTTAAAGAATATCAATTTGTGCAAGAACCCTCATCATTTAGCTTCTCTTAGAGTGTACTGAAATTCACCAAGTTGCAATGCCAATATCTTTCTGAATACTAATGGTATTGAACTGGAATTTTTATATAAGTTGCCCTATATGTTTGGCTTTGTAGTTATGAAAGAAATATAACACTACGTTTCGCACATGCGCATTAAAAAGTATTTACTAAAATTACTCATATTTCCTGCAATATTCAAATTATTTAATTTAAATTTTAATACAAAGCTTCTTTTACATATTGTTAAATATTCTCAGAGTTTCGTACAATTTTGTTGAAAACTCTCCATGTTGTAAGAAAAAAAAGGCGGAAAAATTTGGAACTTTTCAAGAAAACCTTTATATCTTCCCGAATATTTGTTCTGTGTTTACGCAAATGCATGTAAATATTATGCACATCAAACATAACCATTTATGAAAGTCTAATCTTGTTATCAGTTTTCTGTGAAACGGGATGGATCAAACTCCATTGTCGACTTCATCCATTTCTGGTGGTTCCCCCAATTGCCCTCGTGACCTAATCTTCACTGCAAAATGTGATTTCCGACGATAGCATATCCCACAATTCTCAACAACTGATTGCGAACCATTGTATTCCTATTTTGTTCAAATTTTTTGCATCTTAAAAATAAAAGAAAATGGGACAACTTAGAAATATTAACATTTAAGGAACAATTTAGTTGGAAACTAATAAAGCACCCGATAACAATAAATAGGAAATTAAACAGAAATAGTTATAAATAGAATGAAACCCTGAACGAACAACAGGAAAACATTGTATACATGTAAAAGAGTAGGGTAAACCTGGAGTTTAGGGTGCGTACTATTTTCTAGCCAATTTTCTGTGGAGTAATTTTATTTGTCGTCGCCAAACACTGTTTAGGATGCGCAGTGAGTTTTTTATAGGTCTCCTGCGCATTCGATGCCTGAGGAATCTCAAAACGAGAGATTGAGCACGCAATGCCTTCGGCATTGCAAGTGTTTACCGGGCAAATTTTTTTAACTTAAAAAACATCAGCGGCTTCGCTTTCAGCAAAGCGGGCCTCTCGTAGCTTCGCTTATTCATTGAGGAACGAAACACACAGGGAAAACACAAACTCAGGGAAAAACCGACGTCTGAAGACGATGAAACGTAGCAAGGGAACCATTGTTTCCAGAAAAAAACGTTCCTTGTTCGATATTCGGAAGCCATAATCAGCAGCACAGAGAAAGAGAATCAGCAAATTGGATGAACAAAAATCTTTAGAAGAGAAGTGAACGGTTATTGAAAAAAATCGCTTGGTAAATGATCAAAAATTCCCAAACTAAGTATTATTCAAATTCGTGCGCCGACCAATCAAATCGAAGAGAGTAGACAGTGGACCAATGGAAATGAGGCGAAATTAAGGGCATGCGCCGTAGACCGGTAAACAAATCACTGTCGCGCATGCGCAAGCAGCGCCGAAAAAATTTTCAACTCGAATCCAAAACAAATGTTCTGGCACTCTCTCTCTCTTGGCGTCAAACAATTGGCGAGCTTAATGGAAACGAAGTGAGTACTCACCCTAAACTCCAGCCACGAATAGAACCTTAAAAATCATAAGCACAGAGGAATATATATGATATCAGAGTTTAAACGTGGTTCAAAATAATTGAGTGTTTGTTGGGCAACATGATGTGGTAATTAAAACAAAGTTTAAAAAAATTGTCTTCAGATATTTTTTAATCAATAATAATACGAAATGAAGCGTTAAAACGCTTCAACAAATATACAGAGTGATCATAATTATTGAACCCATTTCAAAAATTAATTTTAAAAAACTATTAATTTTACAACTGCGTTCTTTTTAAATTAGAGAGCAAATAAAAAGTTTTTTCGGATGGGTGGCGTACCATCACGTCGTTCTACAAGGTGTGTTCGAAAAGTTCGGTGAATGGTGTCATAAAATAAAGGAAACAATGTATACAAACAAAATACCTTTACTGGCATTCAAAGTAATCACCATTAGCTACAATACACTTTTGACATCGGTTGTACAGCTGCTGGAAACCGTCAGCAAACTCTTCTTTCGGTATCGCTCGAAGCACCGTTGTCACACGTTGTTGGACATGCGCAATGTCGGAAAAGCGTAGACCTTTTTCTTACGCTTTTCCAAATATTCGAGAATAATGTTACTCACACTGTCTAGGCTTATCTACAATTCTTCTGCTATCATTCTCAAAGACAGCCGTCGATCATCCATCCGCAAGCATCCGTCGCACTCGTTCAACCTTGTTTGGAGTTGTGCTTATTGGTGGTCGACTCGAACGCGGCTCATCTTTGACTTCTTCCTTTCCGTCTCTAAAGCGTTTAAACCACTCAAAAACAAACTTTTTACTCACTGCGTCCACACCGTACACTTTCACTAACATTTCGCGTGTCTCCGTCGCCGTTTTGCCTAATTTGAAGCAAAACTTGATGTTCACGCGTTGCTCCATTTCGCAGTGACGGGCCTTCTCACAATCACTCTTTAAATTGTTCGTAGCGCGCACTTTCGCTTAACTGTCGTGATTTGGACGCTAGGGGGCACTAGTTGCCATGTCTCTCAGTGCGTCAGCGTGAGCGCAGCATCCGAACCAGCGCGGTTATTCAACCATGGGACCATTCACCGAACTTTTCGAACGCACCTCGTAAATTTGCTAGAGATTTCCATACGCAATGGCTACCCTTCAGCAGAAGCCGATGCACGTTTTTGGGTTTCTTTTTTTTCCTTGAATAATTCGGAAACTGAATAGATTTCGAATAGTTTTAGAATATTCAGCTTCCGAATTACAATAGATTTAAGAAATTAAAAAGCGTAAAATTCCCTACAAATATATGCTTTTATTTTTCTTCTAGCTTTAATAATATGGGTGTGATGGTTTTGAAATAATACAAATCAGCCCACATGAAGTAACATATCCTTTTATTTTGCACTATTAAACAATGATGATGATGGTGAATTATTACAGATGATGTTGCACTGATGTTTAACAAAAATATCTTTCGGCTATCGAAAAGTCTACAATACTACCACATCGCATACAGATCCTTGGGCCTGACCACCTCGTGTGGTCAGTTGCTGGACGTTGAGATCTGGCATCTCCCCTTCGCGGGAGCTCAAGATAGTTGATGTCTCCTTCGCGAGAGCTTGCCTATATTCATCTCGTCTGACTCTGAGTGACAAAGAGCCGTTAGAGCATGGGCATCGCTGCGCCATCTGGTGGTGGCAGTGACAAATTCCACAATAGTTTCGCAGATAATGGCTCTCAAAAATGGGAGATGTCCATTTTTACGACCACCTAGACCACCGTAACGGAGCGTTATCTACCAGAAAAATAACGTTTTAAAATTTTGGCGCCCTATGCTAGAGTAATTTGGTGCCCCATCAGAATCGTAACTAGAAATTTGAGAGCCTGTGGTCCAATTAAAATACCTATCTAATACAATAATTGAGGAGAAAAAAATGACGTGTTCTCTGATTAACGCTTTACAATTTTCCAAATCAGCATCTTATCACTACAGGATTTTACAAGTAAGCTTCAATATTGTAGGTAACTTCTACTACTCGCATAATTCAAGATTTTTCTCTGATTGTCTTTGTATGAATGATATATACAAGTTTATTTAACATCACAAAATCAATTACTGTCTAGTTACAACGCCTAATCATATCTTTACTTTAACATATTAAAAAATTTACTTAAACACATTTTCGGTTCAAAATTAAAATAAAATCAGTGTTGTAAATTTGTAGGTGCTTTTGGATCGATGGCACCCCTTGGCTACAGTCCAATGGATAAGTTGGCCGAGTGGTTAAGGCAACATGTTTAGGAAGCGGGATGATGGGGGTTCCAATCCGAGGTTACCTTCATATTCTGTTTTTGCTATAATTTGCAATGAGTTTGACGCGGTAAGTTTGTGACAAGTTTGACGTGTGGTGACTAACACGTGTGCGTTAACGTGTTTCAAGCTTGCACTTTTGCCGTGTCAATCTTGTTGCAAGCTTGAAGATTTGCAAAGCAAGATTGTTGCAACTTTGCTGCAAAATAAAATTGTTATCTGGCAGAGGCGGCGCCAGCGGGGGGCAGGGGGAGCAATTGCCGTTTCGGGAAATGTGAAGAGCTAGGTATCAAGGAATCTAATAATTTAAATCCCATCTTAAAGTTATTATATAATAAGCGGTCGAGATGAGCTATTTGCGTACGAATATCCGAATTTGACTATTTATTAATGGTTAAGTCAACAGAATGACCGACATGTGTTTCACTTGTCGTCCATTCAGCCTATAGTTCGCATTTTACAGAATAACCGACAATACGACAAGTGAATCAGATGTCGCATTTTTACCGACTGTTTTCGGTCGTCGGCTAATAGATCACGGATGAAAATTTTTATGTTTTGTTACTTTCCTCGACTGTTTCGATCACTTGTCGATGGAATTATTAGAAAAAAATTAAAGCATCTGTATTATACAAGAGTGTGGCCATACATAGATGTCACTCCTCTCAATGGCCATTTTTGTTTAAAGCGAAATTTTTCGGAAAATGGACAAAATGTTAAAATAATTCCTCTATAACGTTCACTCAAACCCCTCTGAGCGGTCGGGTTGGTCACACATTCAATTTCAATGAAATATATTCCTTTCGTCTCTCCGACCATGGACCTTTTATTAAGAGAAAATGGAGGAAAGCGAGAACAAAAAATTCATACACTCGAAAACAACACCGAAAATCAGATCGAAATTAATCATTCGTTTCCCAATGTGAAGAGATAAAGGAATTTAAGCCTCTACCGGTGTTGGGAATTAAAGAGTTTGAAGGAGAGGACTAAGGCGTCACACCAAACTTCAATTCGGTATCATCCGACTCCTACATTATTACTAGATTTCGTAATCCTCACCTTCACCACGTTCCATTAAGCTTAAATAAAGACACAGACTCGTTGTTTAACTCTGTATTGACAACACATTATATTTATACAGCATCCACTGCCTCCGGTCATATCACCAGTGTATATTTCACAACATCTAGTCATTATATATCCAGTTCGTTCTGGGTATCGTCCAATGGCGATAAAGGCCAGAAATACTATACAAGATCTTGCGTCATTGTTCTACGTCACTCGAGACAGTCGAGGCAAGTAATGGCGGCTTCCTGCACGGCTGGCCGGGAAGATGTCTCCTCGGGGAAGGCATCAGTACTGCCATCTGTTGAGGCCTCCTGGAAAGCAAGCGCTGGGAGATAGGAATCTTGTTAGATGAGACGCTGCAGTGCCCCCCCCCCGCCTAGCAGGGGGCGAGGGGAAGCGCACGGGGCGACGAATTTTTCGTCCAGATCTGGAAGTCTGGGCCTGCGAGATAGGCTCTTCAACCTTAATAAAGGTTTTCGAAGAGTCGTTCGCAGATGCTGGAACTGCAAGAGTATCTAAAAGCATAAAAGCAGGTTTAAGTTTATCAATAGCTACGACTTTTATTTTTCCTTCCCGTTGTATCCTGAAAAACTTGTCTGTTCTATCAATAACCAAGAATGGTCCATCATAAGATGGTCGTAATGGAGCGCGTACAGCATCATAACGCACAAAAAGATGCGTGCATGTCATTAAGTCCATTGGGACAAAAATTCGATTACGCTGTTGCACTCTAGTCTGCGTGGGCTTTAGTTGTTGCATACAATTTCGTAAAGATTTGACAAAATCTGGCGTATTGATGTCACCCGTCGCTGACTCAAAAAATTCACCCGGAACACGAACCGCCTTGCCATACACAAAGCCACTGGGTGTACATTGAAGATCACGGCGGAAAGTGGCTCTCAATCCTAACAAAATTGTAGGAAGTACCTCAGTCCACGGTTCCATCAAGTATGCTTTTAAAATAGATTTTAACGTACGGCGCCAATTTTCTATTAGACCATTAGCCTGTGGGTGGAAAGAACACGTGTGAATATGTTTTGCACCCTATAACGTAGCTAAGGAACGAAAAAGTCGAGATTCAAACTGTCGACCCTGATCGGTTGTTATAACACCCGGCGTTCCAAAACGTGAAACCCAGACTTCATAAAATGCTTGAGCAACTGTCGCAGCTTCGATGTTTCTTAATGGCTCGGCTTCCACCCAACGAGTAAAGCGATCTATCATTGTGAAGCAATAAGTATAATTTTGAGAAGTCGGGAGGGGGCCAAATAAATCTAAATGTACGTGAAAAAACCGTTCATTCTAGACAGGAATGTTAGTGATCGGAGATTTAGTGTGGGTCATAATTTTAGACCGCTGGCATGGAATACAAGCTTTAGCCCACTTCTCACAATCTGCTCTAATGTTAGGCCACACAAAGCGATCTGCTATGAGTTTTACTGTAGCTTTGCGACCAGGATGAGAAATCCCATGCAGAGTTTCAAAAATCTTTTTTCGCTGAGTTAAAGGGACAAAAGGTCGAACTTTATCTGTCGAGGTGTCACAAGAAAGTTCCACCGAACTATTCGGCATGACCAATCTCTTTAGTTGTAACGTTGGTGAAGGATTCGCTAAATATGTCTGTAAATCTCTATCAGAACTTTGAGCTTCGTCCATGTCCTGATAATTAATTGGAGTAGGGCAAGCTATAGCCGCAGTTCTGGAAAGTGTATCAGCTGGTATATTTTCAACCCCTGTAACGTGACGAATATCGGTCGTGAATTGACTGATAAAGTCCAAATGCCGTAATTGCCGGGGAGAGCATTTGTCACTTTTCTGCATGAAAGCGTATGTAAGAGGTTTGTGAACTGTATACAAAACAAAGGTTCTACCCTCCAGCATGAAACGAAAGTGCTTAATGGCGGAATATGCAGCTAACAACTCTCTATTATAAGCGGAGTACTTCTTTTCCGTTTCAGTCAATTTACGGGAGAAAATTCCCAATGGTTGTAAACCTGAATCCTTAATCTGGTGTAAAGCTGCACCTAAGACAAAATCACTTGCGTCGACATATAATGTCAGTTGCGCATCGGGGGAAGGGAGAAAAAGTAAAGTTGCGTTCGCCAACTGCTGTCTAGAATTTACGAAATCTTTAATGCTTTCTTCTGCCCAGATTAATACATTTTTTTCGGAAGTATGAGGATCTCTCAAATAGTCAGTTAAAAGTGCTTGTACATGTGCTGCACGTGGGATATTTCGACAGTAGTAGTTAAGCAAACCGAGGTAACGTCTTAAGTCTTTAACTGTTCTTGGGCGGTCGTAATTCACTATCGGTGCTATTTTAACCGGCATCGGTCGACTGCCAAGCTCGTTAACGAGATATCCCAAAAACGACAACTCCTGGACACCTAGAACACATTTAGCGACATTAATACGAATACCATATTCCTAAAGTCGTTTGAAAAACATGTTTAAATGTGTGGCATGTTCCTGTTCGGATGAACTACTAATTAGTATATCGTCAATATAAACGAAATCAAAATCAAAACCATGTAACACTTCATTCATAAATCGCTGAAATGTTTGCGCAGCGCATGCTAGACCGAAAGGCATGAACAAAATTCATATAGGCCAAAGGGCGTTGTTAATGCCTTTTTCGCAACATCTGTCGGATGCACTGGGATTTCATGGTAAGCTCTAGTAAGATCAATCTTTGAAAAATAACTTTTTCCCATGCAAATTGCGTTCAAAGTCATGTAAATGCGGCAATGGGTAACGGTCTATTTGCGTTTCTTTATTCAAGGCGCGATAATCGCCCGTGGGACGAAATTCCCCATTAGGCTTAGGCACCATGTGAAGAGGGTTGGACCAATTTGACTTACTGGGCCTGCATAAGCCTTGTTCCATCATCGTTTGGAATTCATGCCTCGCGATCGCTAAGTGTTTCGGGTTTAAGCGCCTGGGACGGCTGAAAACTGGTTGTCCGTTAGTAATAATTCGATGCACGGTATTATGCTTAGGTTTAGGTGAAGAAGGATAAGGGCACATGATATCCTTATAAGCATTTAAAATATCATGGAATTTAGCACTACTAGAAATAAAAGTAATGTTTTTATCTTCGTTCTCAATGACAATTCCCTTAGATGAAAATTTCGTAAGCGGGTCTCTGATACAAGAATTTTTTAAATCGATCAATAAACCATAGTGTTTTAAGAAATCGGCGCCGATAATTGGTTTGGACACATTTGCAATCACGTCCGGGTCACCTTTGAGGGAGAGGACTAACGCGATACTAAACTTCAATTTCGTACCATCTCACTCCTACATAACTATTAGATATCATAATCCTCACCTTCACCACGTTCCGTTGAACTTAAATAAAGACACAACCTTGTTGATTAACTCTGTATTGACAACATATTACATTTATACAACATCCACTGCCTCCAATCATATCAGCAGTATCATTTCACAATATCCAGTTCGTTAGGATATCATCCAATGGCGATAAACGCCAGGAAAAACTATACAAGATCTTGCGTCATTGTTCTACGTCACTAGAGACAGTCGAGGCAGTAATGGCGGTTTCCTGCAAGGCCTGCCGGGAAGAGGTCTCCTCGGGGAAGGCATTAGTACCGCCATCTGTTGAGGCTCCCTGGAAAGAGAGCGCTGGGAGATATGAATCCTGTTGGATGAGACGCTGCAAATCCATTGAATCGCTGAGCAGAGATAGGAAAACTATCCTGCTGTATTGGAATGTGGGTTATCCAGGGAATGATTTGGCAGACCACCATCCTAAAAGGGCAACGAAACTTGAACAAATCAATGTTTTTACAGACAAATCCACACAATGTTTTAAAAGGGAAATTAGAAATGAACTCTTGCAACATTGGCAGGACAGGTGGGATCTAACCAGAAATGGCGAGCAGACGTGAAAATTCATCCCGCATGTCCTTTCCAAGCCTCGATTCTTCCATCCGAAGGTTGTTCAATTCGTTTCCGGGCATGGCAGGTTCCCCAGCTACTTCTTCAGGTTTGCGATCCACCACAGCAACCTTTGTAATTGTGGAGCTATCGGGGACCCCAATCATTACGTCTTCGGCTTCCTGCATACGAAATATATTAGAAACAAACTGAAATTCGACAGAAAAGACTTAACTACCCTGCTCAACAACCCAACTAACTTGGAAGTCATCAAGAGAATCATCGAGTACCTGGAAATTATAATCCCTCAATATTGAGGAAAGTGCTTCATTGTGAATTTTTTCTAACTTTGTAATCTCCGTTTGAAAGGGGAATTTTTTGTTTTCTTGTAAATCTTTATTTATATGTTTCTTTCCTCCAGCCCGGTAAAAAAATTGTCTAGCAGTACTTGGGTGAAAAGAATTGTCAAACAGTACTTGTGAAATGTAAATTTAAAAAAAAAACAGGCTGGGGGCTTTTCCCTCTGTTGTGTGGTATGTCAACTCTGCTACACTCGGAGGGTCTCTGGAGAATGATGACTACGGGTGCGTGACTGTTTCGACATAGCGCACCTTGAGTTGTTATTCGTTCGATATGGGTCAGGACTCCTTGGTGTTTCTGCCCTACTGTTTAGAATTGTCTTCTGCCCGATTGTTTAGAATGGTTTGTGGGGTCGCTGGAGAAGTAGATTTTTTGGACCTTCCACTCAAACCAGACAGTATGCTTCGTGTACTAGGTCGGGGAGGTGCTCCGTACTATCTGTCCGGTAGTCGTCCTTTCACATGGTAAGCAAACATTGTCCTTTCTGGTGATTGCAGCCTTGAAGAGCAGGTGTTGATGCTTTTTCTGTTCACATTTTGATCCCTTCTTCTATTGTAGACGAGTTTTCATCAACGCAATGGAAAATGCTCGTTTGAGTTTTAAAAGTCACAGTTCAAGTTTGAAAAAAGCAGATGTTGATGCTTTTACTGCTCACGAACAACTAACTCCCTTCTTATTTGAAAGCAGTCGTCAATACAAGGAAAATGTTTATTTGAGTTTTAAAAGTCACAGTTCAGGTGTGAAAACCCACAGTTCATTTGAGTAAAAGTCGCATTAGACGGTATGAGACAGCATTAGGCATACTCAGACAGATTGAGCAGAAGATTTACAAAAGATAAATGGGGTGCCTTTCTCAGAAAATTTGCTTTGGAAATTGGAAGCTGTATTTTCTTCAGATGAAAATTTTTTGTTGATGTGCTGATAGATACTTTGGTGCCTGAATTGAATTTTTTTTTATTTGAGTGTAAATTTAGAAGAACATGGTCAGAATGCTGAATTCCGCAGTATGTGATGAAAACATTCATTCATTTAACACATTCACTACTATGGATGAGATAAATCGTCTTCCAAGAAAGGTTATTGCGCATTAGAACTTGACTTGCATTTTATTTTAGATAAGTTGAACATGTTAATAGGTGTCCTCAGAATACGTTAACCTCTTTCATTTTTCAATTATAAAATGTTTAGTGCGATAAGGGATACTTTTCGTCTTTCTTAGAGCTTGTATCTAATTCGCATACCGCAGAGAATAAGTTAAAGCCATGCGGAATCAAACTCAAACAAGAGTATCGGAGGTTGTCCAAAAGACATAGGAATTTCATTCCCGCTCTCGAACTTTTCTCATTCGTGGGTGTATAGAACACATTCTTGTTCATAAAAGACACAATATGGTTCCTGCGCACACATAATAAGGATAAGGCGTGTGGTTGGAAAGACATTCTTTTGCATTTCTGAGGATAAATGCGACAGAAAAACACCTTTTTGAGATAGCCAATACATACTCTCTTCTTAAATTTTTTTATATTTTCAGCTATCAAAATCGGAGAAACAAATTCTCCATGACATAAAAATCATCAATACACAGCTTTTCAGAAGAAAATTTGTAGTTGTGGTGACATTCTGTTGCATGATTCAGAACGACTGCGACAGAAAACAACCCTTTTTCAGATAGTCAACACATATTCTCTTCTTAATTTCTTTTTTACATTAACAGCCATCCCCATAAGAGGAACAAATACTCCATGTTATGGAAATCCTCTCTACTTAACTTTTCAAGTGAAGGCTTGTGGTTGGCCGGACATTCTTTTGCATAACTAATGATGACTGAGACAGAAAACAACCCTTTTTCAGATAGACAATGCAGAATCTCTTCTATGATTAATTTACATTTTCAGCCATACCCATCGGAGGAACAAATTTTCCGTGACATGGATATCATTTCTACATAACGTATCAAGACAAGTCTTGTGGTAAGACGGACATTCTTTTGCATGACTGAGGATAATTTTGACTGAAAACAAGCCTTTTTGAGATAGCTAATACAGAATCTCATCTTTAAATTTTGAGACATCCCCATTGGCGGAACAAATTCTCAATGACATGGAAATCCTCTCTACACAACTTTACAAGAGAAGGCTTGTGGTTGCCAGACATTCTTTTGCATGACAGAGGATGACTGCGAAAGAAAACAATCCTTTTTGTGATAGCCAATACAGACTCTCTATTTTAATTCTAATATATTTTCAGTCATCACTATAGGAGGAACAAATTCTCCATTTCATATAAATGCTCTCCACAGAGATTTTCAGGAGAAATCTTGTGGTTGGCAGAACATTCTTTTGCATGGCTGAGCATGAATGCGAAAGAAAATATAACTTTTTGAAATAGCCAATACCGACCCCCTTCTTCAATTCTTTTACATTTCCAGAAGTCCCCATCGAATGAACAAATTTTCGACGACATGGATATCATCTTTACGCAGGTTTTCAAGAGAAGTCCTCTGGTTCGCCAGACATTCATTTGCCTGACTGACGAAGACTGCGGCAGAAACAAACTTTTTTGAGATACCAAATACAGACTCTCTTCCTTAATGCTTTTAAATTTTCATCCATCCCATCAGACGAAGAAATTTTTCATGACATGGAAATCTTCTCTACATAGCTTTTCAGGAGAGGGCTTGTGCTTGGACCGACATATATTTTTTTGTATGGATAAGGATTACTGCGATCGAAAAGAACCCTTTTTGAGATAGCCAATAGAGATTCGCGTCTTTAATTCCTTTACAATTCAGCCATCCCCATCGGCGGAACAAATTTTCCATCATTTCTTCACATCTTTTCAGCTGAAGGTTTGTTGTTCACAAGCCATTCTTTTGCATGACTAGATATAACTGAAATAGTCTTCAACCCTTATTAAGATAGCCAATACGAACTCTCTTCTTTAATTCTTTTACTTTTTCATCCATCCCCATCGGAAGAACAAATTCTACATGACATGGCTATCCTCTCTACATAGCATATAGCTAGAATACTTGTGGTTGTCCAGATATTCTTCTGCATAACTGAGGATGACTGCCACAGAAAACAATCATTTTTGAGATAACGAATGCAGACCCTCTTCTTTAATTCCTTTAAATTTCCAGCAGTCCCCATTGGAAGAACAAATTATCCGTCCAGGAGGAACAAATTATTATCCAGGTTTTATATTTCCAGCATCCCCATCGGAGGAACAAATTCTTCATGACAAAAGTATCCTATGTACACAGCAGTTAGGAGAAGGCTTGTGGTTTGCCAGACATTCTTGGCATCACCATTGATGACTGAGGCAGAAACTACCCGTTTTGAGAAAGTCAATACAGATTCTCTTCTTTAATTCCTTTACACTTTCAGCCATCCCCATCGGCGGAAAAAATTCTCAATTACATGACACTCCTCTCTACACATCTTCTCAAAAGATAGCTTGTGGTTGCCAGACATTCTTTGCATGACAGAGGATGACTGCGACAGAAAACAATCAATTTTGAGATAGCCAAAAAAGAAACTCTTCATTAATTCCTTTAAATTTTCAGCCATCCCCAACGGATAAATAAATTCTCCATGACAATGAAATACTTTCTACACAACATTACAGGAGAAGGCTTGTGGTTGCCAGACATTCTTTTGCATGACTGAGGATGACTGCGAAAGAAAACAACCCTTTTTAAAATAGCCAAGAATTTTATTAGGAGAAGGCTCGTGGTTGGCCAGACATTCTTGGCATCACTAAGGATGACTGAGTCAGAAACAATCCTTTTGTAGAAACCCAATACAGATTCTCTTCTTTAATTCCTTTACACTTTCTGCTATCGCCATCGGCGGAAGAGATTCTCCATAACGTGAAATTATTCCTCTATTCACAGCTTTTCAGCAGAAGGCTTGAGTTTGACCAATCTTTCTTTTTCATGACTGAGATGGCTCTAACAAAACACAATCATATTTGACATAGCCAATACAGACTCTCTTCTTTACTTCTTATACATTTCCAACAGTCCCTATTGGAAGAACAAATTATCCATTTCATAGACATCCTCTCTACACAGCTTTTCAGGAGAAGGATTGTGGTTGGCCGGACATTCTTT
>BGPR01007997.1:37686-67029 GCA_013235015.1 Araneus ventricosus | reverse complement strand
AGAAAAAAAAACCTGTTTCACGCTTCCGAAGAATGAATTAGAACCCTAAAAAAAAAAAATTTTTTTTTTCATAGGGGTTCTCGGTCTTCTAACATTGTTGGAAACAACAAATCTTTTCTGAAAGACAGCAGACATAAAAAATGGTAATGCAGCTAGCTTTTTTTCGTAGTTGTTTAAATGACAGACCATGAAAGTGATTAATGATGCGAGTGCTGTATTCTTCCGGATATCTACCGAGTATGAATGAAAGCTATGTTTTGTTGCTTAAAAATAAAATGGTAATGTAAAAATACCGCATTGGGCGTTGTAAAGGTAAACATTGTAAACTTACCAAGTTATGGTCTGAAAGTCTCAGGCAAAACACTTTTTTTTTTCCTACTTTTTTATTACAGAATTATTTTGATATGAATAAGTCAAAAGTTTAACCAGCAGAGGTATATTAGGTTACCACGTCCGATCTAAGCTCGCGTCTGGATTAATACCGATTTACGTTAAGCGAATGCTGAAATAGAGGATTGTTTAAAAGAGAAAATTGACGTAACGAATAAGCTGTGACGTCATTGGGCCAACGAAGAAAAGTTCATACGTTTAGTACTGTTTAAATCCATTATTTGATAAAAAATGGATGGGATCCTCTTCCTTTGGCCTGACCAGTTTATAACGAAAATTAAAAGGTTTTCATTAATATATTTGTATTACCAAATATTATAGAAAAGGAATTTTCTTTTGCATTTCCTTGACGTCTTAAATTTTTTCACTCAAACTTACATACATAACCCACGCCGACCGACTCTGCCCAGAGAGTCTAGAAGCCAGCAATCGGATGGGAGGAGTCAGAACAGCAGGGTGCTTCTGAGGGAGTGAACGGGGGGAGGCCCCTGTCGGGGAAAATTTTTGCATACGGGGTGTACTCAAACCGTAGTTGATAAATAATAATCTGGCGAAACTTGAAACCAATTTCATTACATTCGTCCCCCCCCCCCCTCAAACAACAGGTCGTGCCGTACTGTTCCGAGAGATCCCTGCCCTCTCCGCCTGTCGGGCACTGACCCTCCCTGTAGGGGCAACTCTCAGCCATTCCCTGCAGACCAAAGTCAAGAAAGACAAATTACAAATTAACAGACCCTACTATTTGGGAGGTAAGGAATTATAAAGCTACGTGCAACAGAAAAAAAAAAACACAAATACAAACATACTCAAATACAAACAGACATACAACGAAGAAGCATCAACGGTGCTACAAAAAAAAACCAACGTGGTAAAACTCAAGAAACAAAAAGGGACAAAAAATAGAAACTCACTCAAAAGATTACTTGCATAAAAATAAATACTTTGAAAGCAGTATTTTAATGTACAGAAGTTAAATGCAATTGAGATTACAAACGCTGCAAATCATCACAAATTTTCCTGGAAATTTCAAAACTTGACTTCAACCTGTTTAAAAATAAATAGTTTTTACAAAGTTTTTAGTATTATGAAAGTAGGTCGTTGGTACGCACCTTTGAGAATTTTATACTATATATTGAACTTTCCCAAGATCCTTCAACCCCCTCCGCCGACGTGTCCGGATTTCAACAAAAAAAATTATGGTAACCCTAGGTAAAACTCTCCTTGTATTTCTTGCACACTTCTGTAATGGCGCGTTTCGTGTGCAGTTTCGTCATATACTTTTGAGATTCAAATATATATTTTGGAACACATCTCTTCCTTTTATAGCATTGGGTCCCAATTTTATTATATACCTCCAGTTTTGAACTGAAATACCACATACAAAGTTTCATTTACATCGTTCTTTGCGTTTTGAGTTTTCGTGTTCGTTCAAACAAGCAGATAGATAACTTACTTTTTAACGTATTTGGTCTAAAATCTGATACAGTGTAAACCTATGGATGTGAAGATTACATGTATTATATATGCTTCTTTTTTTTCTCTCTCTCTCTCTTCTTTAGATACTCGCGAATGGATACATTAAACCCGTTGTCGGTTTTCGTCCAAATTTCAAACATCTACAATTCTCGTAATAAAATCATACATCATATTTCATTATTTCAGCAAATTGCGCTTTTCAGCACCGCGTTTGCATACATATGGACGGAGAGAAAGACTTACTCTTCTTCACCGGATTTCAACCATTATTTTTCTTGTGTTTTTAATGTTTAGTTTTTTGCGTTTTTGCTCTTTTAGTTTCTGCGTTTTGTGTTTTTGCTCATTTCAACCATTATTTTTCTTGTGTTTTGTGTTTTTAATGTTCAGTTTTTTGCGTTTTTGCTCTTTGAGTTTTTGCGTTTTGTGTTTCTGCTCATAATCTTTTTGTGTTTTTGATGTTAAGCTTTTTGTGTTTCTGCTCTTTATCTTTTTGTGTTTTTGCTCTTTATCATTTGTGTTTTGTGTTTTTTTTTAACGTTAAGCTTTTTGTGTTTTTACTCTTTATTTTTTTGTGCTTTGCGTTTTGCTCTTTATACTTTTTTTTTAGTTCACTGTTGTTAACGATGATCTTTAAATTGTTCTGCTCACCCCTTGGAGTTATTTGTAAATTATTTTTTAATGTAAGTCATTTCTTTTGTTTTATGTTTCTCCTCCGGCCTGTGGAAGGCCTTACACCCTCTTGGGTAGGCTGGGCCGGGGCGGGTTGTAAATAAATGAAAATTTCTTTTACAAAAATCTTTAATATTAGTTTAAAGACCACATACTAAATTTCATTCTTCTAGCCTATTCCACTTTCGTGGAATCGTATCACTAATACCTAATTCCAACAACGTTTTCTTTTTGTACTCAATGAAGTCTAAAGCGTGAAGATTCGTCAAAATTCCGAGGTCGAATTTTCTGACGATTAAATTTTGGATGTATTGAAACCACGATTATCACGAGGGACATTTGGACAAATCTCTTAAGCGGTTAAGAAACTGATGAATATATAATTATACTACCACTAGGACTGTGCCGATTTTCGATGCATCGGAAAATATCGATGTTACGCAATCATCGCCGTTCCGATGTTTATATTGTCGTTTTTTGTTTTTCGAAGCATCGGAAATTCCGATTTACCCGCGATGTGTACGATGTTTCCCGATGGATCGTCGATGTTCACACGCTCCGCGAAGAGCATTGTTCCCGATCGCGCATCGATGACCGCAAGTGCTTGCCATTTCTCCGATCATCTGTGATTACCAATCTTTCCCCATGTTTCTTCCGTCGTGATTCATCAAGCAGAGACATACGTTGCGAAGTACGGATCGTTGTGCTGACACGATGAATCCCGATGTGGCCGCAAATGAAAACGATGAAAATAACTCATCTTGAGAATTCAGGAAGCGAAGTGTTTTGTCTGTTGTAGAATCTCTCTGTCATCGAAACGTGTATTACTTCGTGTGGCCTCGTGGTTTCTTCTAATCGTGTAAATTCTCTGATGTAGTTTTATGTACAAGGGTATAATTATCAATCCTGCCATTCATCGTTTGTTTAGTTGATGAGAAGATCGTATTAATTGTTTTTAATATACGATTTATTGTCGATAACTAGACAAATGTATAGTATTTTTTAACACTTTTGTTAGGTAACTAAGGATTGAGTTTATTATAAGCATATAAATGCCTTAATCAGCCACTCAAATGTGTAAGAATGCAAAATTAGGCAATAATAAGTGCGAAACATCGATGTATCGAAACATCGCGATGTATCGAAATATCGCGATGTTAGAGTGGGTATGCAAAACATTTAACATCGCCCAGTCCTAACTACTACTACCAAATCACATTCGCTGAGTTTTAAAATGATCTCTTTTCTAGAAACTTATTTTTCATCAATTATTAACACAACATGAAGAAGATTTTAGAAACCCCTATACTCTACTATTCGAAAATAGTGTTCAAAGTGTTGTAGTTAATTTGCTGCCATAACATATTAAAAGCAACGTACGGAAATCAAATTTTTTGTAGAATGCATTTTTTCAGTCTTATCTACAAAATTATTCATTAAATATTTCTCATTATATATTAAAATAAGCATAGTTTACTATATTTATCCCAATTTTTTATAATGAATACTCTGAAATTTCTTTTTACTCATTATATTTTCTTTCTTCAGATATTAATACATATATTTTACGAAAATATTTAAATATTTTCTACTGCTAATGGTTGTTATAATCGCACAAGTTACATTTCCATACACAATTAAATTTTTTCCTATCTTTGTGTTGTTTTTGTCATAATAGAGGCATTCGTATGCAAGTTTTGAAAACAACACGTATTGAATTATCACGTTTTTCGCATGATTCAAGATCATTAAAATTAAACTGAAATTGTTTTGAAAAACATGACAGCAAATAGATGAAATATAAATTTTCCCAATTAAGAGAAATCCATTTTATTTCTCCAAGTAATTGGATGGTATATTTATGACTAAAAAGTAAAGCTGCATGTAAAAAGCTAAAAAAAATAAAATGTCAGCTGAAATGCATGTTAAATTATTCGTTATGAATTCCGTTCATAAAATTATTCTTTCTTCATCAAAAGTTTAAGAAAATAAATGGGACAATTAACTGAAAAGTTCATTTACCTCGTCAACGAAATTAATTTCGTTATGTCAGAAATAATTAGTTCATATATTCATGAGTTTTCAAGTCTCCTATCTGATATGATCACAAAGAGATATTATAATCTATGTCAAAAATTTTAATTATATCATTTTTTAAATCATAATAAAAATTCATGAAAATGAAATAACGTGCATTCAGGAACCAAATCACCATTTATATTGCTTCAACTCCATATTTTCAATTATTTTTCATAAAATAATTTTGTGAAAAGCGATTTCAATAAATATGTAATCCAAATCGGCATAAATGGCATGCATATTTTATTAAGTCTTCGGAAATCTTAATTGGATGCCCACTCTAACGTGAGAGAAATGCCTCTTCGCTCTCTTTCCTAATTGTATTATAAATGCTTTATTTTTTGCGTGTGTGTTTGAATGGGAAATTTCAATTAAATATCCTTCAGATTAATGAAATATAAATTCTTGTTTGCTTATCAAAAATTGAATCTGAAAATAAATTATCAAGTTAAAACTCAATTGAATCATTTAGCAGAAATTAACGCTGAAAAAAGAGCAAGTTGAAAGAAATGTGTTAAATGGATTTCATTAAGATGGCTTAATTGTTGTCCTGAGGCTCTGTTTAAAGTGATATCCAATTAAAACTCAACCATAATTTCAGCTCTGCAGTTGAAATTAAATTCAAGGAAGCTCAAAAAAAGTAAAATAAAAATTACTTTACCATTGTTGACTGATTTTATTTATTACCTCATCATTTTGAAATCCCATTGAATTAAAAAAATATTAAAAACTACTGTCAATATATTCACCGCAGGGTATCGTATTAAGGAGATTTTAAACATTGTAATTAGCTATATATGAAAAAGTATTATTTACACAACATAAGCTCTAATAAATGTTCTTTAGTGAGCAAGAGATGGAAGCAATACTTGATAATCTTATTTAGCAAGGGATGAAAGCAATACTTGATAATCTTATTTAGCAACAAAATGAAATTTCACTTCGAAAAATCTTAAAAATCAGAGGATTGCATATCCAATACAAATACAATGCCTTAATATTTTAATTGTTCCATTTAAGATAGAAATACAGATCTATATCTAATCATCTATACCAAAATCCGCAAGAAGCATTTGCATTACATTAGAATAAAGCTATTATGGAAAGTAAGACATCTAGTGGTTTTTCTCCTCATTTCAAGAATATACAAATGCGCTAGAGTTACGTTTGCTTGCGCACCTAAGTGTAGCTTTTATGTTTCCTTGTAGATCTGGTATTAAACAAGAAATTCGTGATAAAATGAATCAATAATAATGAGAAGCTGTTCAAAAAAATTCACTATCTATCTCTTTACGACGACTATTTATGTTTTCATAGAAAATGGGCTATTCACCAACTATTATAATGGATCATTCACCAACTATTTCTTGTTTCGCGTAGCAGCTTTGTTTCTGAACAGCAGTCACATTTATGTAGAAAGAGCATAAAAACAGAGTTGGTCGTAAATTTTAGCAGTTTTATAAAATTAGTAGCGTTAACAGTGTAAGTAACAAAAATTCTTTTGGGGCTCTTCCTCCCCAAAATGCATAGTTTGCTTATATTTCGGCAGCTTAAGCTCTTCATGTTCATTCTTAAAATATCATTTCATTTCCTGTTTGTTGTTGATACTTGCTCCTGTACATATTTCAAAATCCAAAACTCACACTATATTCGAAAATCTTTTATAAATATGTTGCTACTCACAACAAATTCTATTAATCTCTTTAACCGCTATGCGACTTCAAAAGACTATATTTATTCACATTATTATTATTTGCCTTTTTTAAAAGTCAAGTGTTCTGAACGAAACTTCCCACCATTCACTGACAACTCGTTATCTGCAGCTAATTCTATTAGTCTCCCTAACCACTAAACAACTGAAGCGCCAATTTTTAAACACATTTACCTTTTGAAAAAGTCACCTTTTACACAATTTAAATATTCTTTCCCTGACACGTTATTACTCGCAGTTAATTCCATATGTTTCTCTAACCACTTTCGAACTGAAAAGTGGTTAAGCAGATTTGTAAGTCAATCTTCATTCCCCCCTCAACTCACTGACGTTTTGAAAAAGTGAAGCGTTCTGAGCTTTACGCAGTTCTTTAAATATTTCAAAAGAAGGTTACCCTTGTATTGCTAGCATACAAACCACCATTCATTCAAACGTAGCAAACGCTAGGAATCGGCTTCCAGTTCCTCATTCCTCAGAGTCTCACGCAAGTTTCCCTTATGTTTATTTCAGAGACCTCAAAAGCAAACTTTCAGAACACAAATATTATCTTTATCCAGTTGCTGCTGTTATAAGTTTTGAATCGGAGCTCTTCTCCACTGTTTTAAAAGCGCAACCAACTGTATCCTTTCGGGAGCCTCACAGTGCTGCAGTAACTAGGTAAAGGGACTAAAAATAAAATCTCCGCGCGCAACAAGCAAAATCTATACACGAACACCCTCCCCTCCGTACCCCATCTTCAGAATCCCTGCGTGGATGCCAGATTCCCCTAATTGTTCCCACGCGACCTCATAGCTTTCTCTTTTCCAGAATATCCTGTAAAAATGTTTTTGGCATTTGCGACTACGCCAACCAGATCTCCCAAGCGAAACATAAAGTCACTCCCAGCGTTTATTAATGTTCCATCTACCCGAGAGTTCCTTCTTTTTGTCAGTGCGCTCATAAAACTGAGGAAAAAAATAAAGGGTACTGGGGCCTTCAGACACTTACCGTCATTTCCCACTGCATTCCTGCCTTTCCTTTCAGACCCCTGGGAAGTTTGGGCCCTTTTTGCTTTTAGACGTGGATCCTTGAGTAAAAACGAAAGGTAAATGATGAGTTCAACGACTAGGATGGAAGATCATTTCTCACGTTTGAAATCTTTACTTTTCCTTTTAATGGGAATTAAAAGCTACGAGCCCCAGATGATGGGCTTATCACTCAGCACGGAGGCAAGCGCGAGTGCTTCACTGGTTCCGTAGTTTATGAGGATGCTAGGAGACTGTTCGGGTGTTATTTTTTTCCTCTCATTTAAGATTTATAGAATTTTCCTTTTTTCATTTCCAAGCAGAATAAAGCGTGAATATACCTTCTCCTAGACTTACGACTATCAGCACTTACGACCATAAGAAATAAATTTCAAATTTTAAAATAAAACGTAATGTAATGTTGTGTTTTTGTTTGCATTACGAACAATATAACGCATATTATGCATTTTTCACATTATGTATAATCGTTATACTAGATAGATTGAATTTTTGAGCTCTATGTATACTTTTTATAATTAGCTGGAATGAGTATAGTGTTGAAAAATATAAATACGCCTTATATGACCTGTCGATCAAAACGGAACTCAGTCGAAAGTCGAAGAGACCTTGAAGTTGGAAATTTTACCTACGCTATGACAAATAGATATTTAAAATTTGATTTGCTCCATTAACCCTCTGACTACTAAGACCCCTTGCACACAACGATTCGTGTCGACCGATTTGAAACCGGTCTGCAACATTCCATTAGTAGTGTATAGAGAACAGTTGGAACTTGCGCACGTACCGGCGCCTGCAAAAAACCGATCGGATGTACATTCGGTATAAAACCGACCGACACGAATCGGTGTGTGTGCAAGGAACGCGTCGCCTGCAACAAAACGAACATTTTGAAAATCGGGCGACATGAATCGGTGTATGTGCAAGGAACGCATCGTCTTCAAAAGTAGACCGTTTTCAAACCGGTCTGCAAAAATCGGTGTGTGTACAAGTAGCCTAAGAGTTCTCAAAATCTGAGTACAGCTGTATACGGAGGTTTGCTTACTAATTGATCTGTGGAATGGGTTCGTCTGCCCCGTTCCCCCTTTTCTCCTCACTAGGGGTGGTGGGAGATATGAATGGCAGGCCTTACATCTCTCAATTCTTCCCTAAGGGTCCCTTTAATGATCATTCCCCCAATTGCCTTCTCCCCCCTTTCCAAACAGCAACCGGCCGAAATCCGCCCCATTAGTATAGAAGTTGCATGACCGGTTACGGCCAGCTTAGGAGTCAGAGTGTTAATATTCAAGTGTGACCAAGTGGCAGAGCAACAGTTTCAGGACCAGAGGATCGTGTAAACCCAATAACACCAAAAATCCGTCATGTACGCTGGCCTCCAAGTGGTCTAGGGGTAATGTCTTTGGTTAGGAGGACAGTGGGTCTAAGACATGATTCCACAGAATATCCTTCGTATTGGTGGCCATGTTAAATTCGTCAGAGTTTCACATAATCTCGCTAGTGTGATGTGGAATTTTGGAGTTGGAAGAAGGTGCGGGATCAAATGCCGTTCTTATCATTTAACCACGATTCAAAACTACGAGGATCGTCCCAAAACTCTTCTCGTGTATCTTCAGAACTAGGCGTTTAACTAATTTAAATCGATTTGAATCCACCCTACTCTTCGAATGGTCATCAGAAAATCAAGGTTTCTAGCTGATTTGCTGTTTGTTGCTGTCGTTCTTGGTTTTGTCAAATGTTTAAAATTTTCTATTTTTTAACGTTAACTCTTTCACCTGAATTTTAATATTTCACTTTTGTAAAAAAATAGGACAAGATGCAATATAAAATTACAATATTATGAATACAATTGATTGTTAAAGCTGTTGTGGCAAATATCGAGTATCATCTGTGAACAAGCTCTTTGGGCACTTTAAATCCGTTGGGAGCAGACGTTCCCAGGTTAATGTGGTTTAAAGAAGGTCACCTACTCAAGTTGTGACGTTAAGTCAGAGGTTCGATATGCGCGTTCTTTTCAGAGTTCAAATAACCAGTTACTTTTGCATTTTCCAATTATTTATTTGGCGAATAACAACAGACATTTACGAACACGTATTTCACGCAGCTGAACATTTAGAAAATTGACTTTTAAATCGGCAGATTACCAATTCCATTCTTAGGACCTCAACCGTCCATGGTTTTTCCAGACTGATTGAATTCCCCATCGGATAGGGAAGGTGCATGCTAATAAATTCCCTTTTAGGGATTACTGTGGTTCAATTGAATGACTCACAAAAGCTCTATTAACTTCGTGCATCTCTGAAAGGAGAAGCTGTTCGAGTCATCTAGCAATAATTTTCATTCGCTCTTTAAAGAATTATCAGATAGATATGAAAATCAGCGTCATCTGATAGACTCTTAGGTATTAGAAATAATAAATTATGATAAAATTCACAGTAAAGCTGTTCGAGTCATCTAGCGATAATTTTCATTCGCTCTTTAAAGAATTATCAGATAGATATTTAAATCAGCGTCAGCTGATAGACTCTCAGGTATTAGAAATAATAAATTATGATAAAATTCACAGCAAGTCCGCTAAGGAGCTGCTTGCTTTAATGGACTGTGTTAATGCTACACAGGTGTCTTTTCCGTCATCTGACCATGGTTCAAAATTACGAGGTCAATCTCAAAATCTTCCTCGCGCAGCTTTAAAATTGTATATTAATTAACCTAAAAGAAGATTTCGTATATTATCCTTTCAAATGTCTGAATTCTTCAGCGTTGGGGTTAAAATAATATGACGATATTGTGCTAAACAGAAATGTCAATCTTAGGCATTTAATGGTAAATTAGTTTATCACAAACTTTTAAAGAGAACTTCAAGAACTGGTTGTTGCCCGAATCCTTTATTTGAAGAAGCTTCTGATATGATTTCCGAAGCAATTAGTTAACTTAGGCGTGTCGGGAAAGAAGTTAGTCCTAGGAAAGTCTGGAAATTCTTGTACTAGTACTTTTTCATTCACATATGATTCCAAGCTAATTTATTCTATTCTAGTAAAGTTTATTCCAGCTTAAACCCGAAATTCTTTAACTAATTGCTTTGTTTAGTTTAGTTAGGAAATTTTCATAATGTCATTCTTAGTACGGTTTTATTTCTCGGAAGAGATAACAAGATCTTAAATTAGAGACATTGCCTAGACGAAGGAATGTCGATTATTTGGACTGAGACAATTTGTGGGTAGAACATTAATGTCGTTTGAATACAAGCAGACAGCCAAAACAAAGATCTAATTGCAAAGACGTTGCATTCTATAATATTTCATACATATTTTTTTTACATCTTCATGAGAGAAAAGTGCAAAGAAAACGGTTATTTCTCTAAGAAGCATATTTAATTATATTCCTTAAATAGCGAAATTAGTAAAGAATTTTAAAATGTTGCATTCAGGTAACTCTTTATTTAGAGAGTATATTTTTATTCTTAAAAATATTCATTATTTAGAGAGCAAGTCGTTATCTTCTTGACATGGTCTTTTGAATATCTTAATTTATCTATCGCAATAGAAGATTTAATAATCTTTAAAAAGGTTACATTTCTAAAGGACCATGATAAGAAAAACCGTTTTAATAGAGATAAAATAATTTGATAAAATATAATGAGACTTAAACTATATATAATCTTGTACAAAAACTTTACTCCCACTGGAATTCATTATTTTGTATTAAAGAATTTTTTTAAAAATTAACTAACTTAATCCGTGAAATAATAATTTAACATAAAACATACATAAGAAAATTTAGTAATAATGAGAAACATCTAAGATTAAAATAAATCCAATATCCTGATTTAAAAAAATTGGCATTTACGATGAAGATGAAGCTGCATATGGATTAGATTTTTCTGTTAAAGAGCACCAAATAGTGATTATTTAGTCATAATCAAATTTTCTATAAACCTTGAGGATATTTTGCTTTTTCATGTTAAATAAGCTGATAAAGGGTATCATAAATATTCTAACCATCGCAATAACAAGTCCAATTAGAAGATAATATGCATCTCTCAGTGGGGTCCACGAAGTCTTTGGTTTTTTTGTTCAGGGCTTATAAATAAACATTTATTTATAAGCCCTGTTTATTATAATTATTTATAAATTATTTATAAATGTTATTAATTATTTATAATTAAAATATTTATAATTATTATTTAAATTATTTATAATTATTATTAATGTTATTATTTATAAATAAACATTTATAACAAAACATAATCAGAAAATAATGTAGTTTACTCACTCTATAAAATTCTTAAATAATTTGGATTTACAAAAACATAGTCTAAACTGGACTGAAATCGCACAAACCTGAAATCACTTATTCTGCAGTTCAATAAATTTTAACCCAAGATTTGATTAGCATTATTAAAAATAACGAATTAAAAATGCCTTGCGCAATGCAGATGAAAAGTATTTTCATTAATCTAATACATGAACATAATGCAGCATTTCAAGATTCTGTTTCGAAATGAATCTCATGACGAATTGATACTATTATTCGATTTAGCGCCATTATTAAGCTGAAAATAACATTAGATATGATACCAGAAAACAGTGCTTTTCCCTATTGCCTCATGCATAATAATCATCACCGAAGTGTCCCTCAAGTATTTATCATTGATTCTCACGGATATACACATGAGACACCGCATCATGGTGAATGGCTGTTTAGCACCGAATTTTAAATATTCTAAAAAGTTGCCAGCTGATAAAAATGTCTTTTTTTCGTTCAGTTGGAATAAATGACACTTTTTTTACATAGTGTCTTACTATCACAATTCAGCCTATCCACCATTAATATTTAAAAATCTGCTTCGTGTATGTTGCATAAGTCTATTGCACACTGCAGGAAATTCTGCTACAAAAGTTTTGATAAATGAACGGTAAACAAGGCTAATCTTATCCCGCTCTGAATTTATATCCATTCTGTTTTAGCGTCTGGTCAATTTATTTCCATTCACCTGATTCCATTCGCTTTCCCGGATTCACCTGGAAATGTTTCCCCCCATCTCTTGTAGTCCAAACATTTTGAAAATATTGATCTCGGGTTTATATGTGCAAGAAATGACCAGAACCAATCTCCGAAATTGAATGTGTATGATTTCACGTATAGCATAAAATAAAATACGACGGACAAGGATATTTCGGCCTCTTCTTTCTGTGCCCCAGAAAAAGAGGCAGAGAAATGGATTGGATCGTGTTACCCAGCATTCAGAAGTCCGAAGCGAAACTACGGAAAATAAAACGCTCAACATGGCTCAGAATCACTGTGACTGTAGTCATAGCGACAGTACAATGACGCACGTTCGGCGTTGGTATAATAAAAGAAATATTAAGCTTTGCTGTGACAGCTCGGCGATATTAAATACACAGGACGCTCTGTGTCTCATTAAAACGACATTATTTTACTCTGATGGATGTTTAATAGTCATTTGACGTGATCGAGTCAACTAGTTTCCTCTTTTAATATCATTTAGAAGAGGTAAGAGCGAATAAACTCAAAATATACAGTTTTTCTTGCAGCCCTGTTCGTGTCGCCCGATATTAGGTCGCCCCAAAAAATGTTTCATTGGCTTGTAAATTCTTGTGTATATTCGTCTAATGCCTTAATGTCTGTAAAGGCACATGATATCACTATTTTCGCAGATCTATTGCCATGATGCAATGGAGATCTATCTGTACACGCAAACAGGCGGATTATATAATGGCTTTTTCATTTGTCTCCTGATGCGGTGTTTCATGAAAGAATATTACGTAATAATGGATATCAAAATATCTCTGTCATACAGCTACATTGTTCCTAAAACATTAGGTACCAGGTAGATAGTATTTAACCCCTTTACGTTGAAATGACATTTTAAATGTACCCGATATCCCTTAGTAGCTTATGATTTCTCTAGAATACCAACTAAATTCTATAAGGTATTTGCAGAATATTTTGAGTGAAAGTGTCAATTCTGGGTATTCGTAACTATGTACATCTACGCATATGTAAATTTGAGGATTCCATCATCACTCAAAGACTGTTTGAGTTATTCATCTTTCACCTTCAAGCTGCGGATCCTATTCCACGGGGTAATGAAGCCAAGATTTTAAACTGAAACCTTGTTTCGGTGCAGCTTATCCTTAAAAGGATCTTGCGCCAGGTATAATCACATCACATCCACGGGGTTATGTGTTTACCGCTTGCTATCTTAGCATTCAATTATATTATACTCTTATAGCGTAACGGACAGAAAACAATTCACGTCGTTACAAAGTATTTGTTCTAAAATATAAAAGCGCGCGGTTAATATAATTTAAGGGGCTATTTTGGGATCAACCAAGAAATTTTCAACGTTTGTCAAATGACGTATACGATACCATTTCGCGTCTGGCGTCTCCTGTTTACATCAAAATTTCGGCAGAGAGGGTAAATTATTTTACTAACTCTAGTTTATTTAGGATTTTATTTAGGATTTTTGCCTCTTGATTTTTCAAAATGTTCCTCGTTTTGCGGTTGGACAAAATTCAGGCCACAAAGGGTATACTTTTGATTTATAATCTTACCCTTGACAGAAAATTTTGTCCATTTTAGAACTCCTATGGCTAGTGGCCTTCGAAAAAGTTGGTCATTCGAGTTCTTTTCCAATCCTTCCATTTTGAATAAGCTTTTTTACATTCTAAATTCTTTTTTATGTGATTTATCTATTTTATGTGTTTTAAATATTAGTTGCTGTAATTCTTTTGTCGACGCAATCACGTGACGCTGTTGCGTTGAGCACGCAAAAAGGTGTATTGTCATCGTTTTTTGTTTAAATCTTCTGTTTCTTATTTATAATTTGTACATTTTAATTTATATGTCTATTATTTATTTATTTATTTATACCTTAAGCGGTATCCACCAGATTTTTCATATCTACCAGCGCAAAGATCTTTAACTTCAGTGTATTCCACTCGCACAAGACTATTAATTCAATCCATGTAAGAATGTAAAGGCCACTTTAAAATCTTAAGTTTGTCCAAGTGATTTTTGTTTTAAATTAACTGCTACAAGACTTAATTACAGATTTAAATATCAAGTTCTGTATTTCGATACAGAAGTCATATACGTAACTCACTGCATGGTTTATAGCTATTTTTCCTCCATTTTTGAATTTTCTTTTTATGAATAAGCAACAAAACACTGCAGCTGCTTTAGAATATTTTCAACGAATATTATTCATTCGAAAGGAATATCTTCCAGTTTACTTTTTTTATTTTCAAGTTCATTGAAATCATCCAGCAGTTCCCGATTAAAAGTCTAGACTAGGGGAAAAAAGTACTGTGACTCAAAAAGAAGTACAAATGAAAAAGTTCGCAAAAACTAAAAAAGGCTTTTCATTTCCTTCGTTCATCGTCTAAACTTCTAATATTCATGATTTCAGTGTCAAGGAACCCTGCGCCATATCGCAAGCGTGGTTTATATCAGTCCACCGGAACCCCTCACCGTTTTGGAAGCTACCCAAACAGCCTTCATCTGGTAGCCCCAGACAAGTGTGTACGTTTTATCGTGCGGTATATTTTATTCGTGTGTGTGTCGCATTAATCGTTCTTCACCCAACATACCAGTTTCTCCCCATTATCTTTCCGCATAGCATGTGATAGGTCGCTATCACGTCAATATATCCGGGTGAAATTTCGTGATTTTCATAATTAAATCTGTATTAAATAATTTCATAGAATTATGGATATATACATGTAATGAATGAAATCATAAATACATTTTAGGTAAATAATAAATGCAATGGAGAAAATAAATCATTATTTCGATTTGAAAAGGTAATCGAGAATTTTACTTATTTGACAGTAGATTTCAAAGCAATCAAAAACGGGTAGTTATAATATTAATGATTACATATAAATTATTTTTTCTTAAATTAATTGTACTTAAAATTAAATAATTACAATTTAAAATAAATTGCAGATTGAAAATATTTATTAGCGCATTACTGGTTAAAAGCATGCAAATAAGACTGGTGTAATAAAAATTAATTAAGAAATCATTAAATGTATAATTATATTGTTTTTTTTTTCGCTAGTCATGGCATTGAAAGCAAGTATTATTATTCGATTTTTAATTTTATCCTGACTTTCCAACGAGCCTCTTTTTAATAGATTCGGATAGTAATCGGATTGTATGGTTTTTCAAAAACGAATTTCTATTCAAAACAAATTGTCTAATAATGCTGCTAGTCATTTAAATCCTTGCAGTTAGGTATGTTCTCTTCAAGTTAAATGCTTTTTTATATTGAATGGAAATAACTATATCGTTTAAGTTCTTTTAGTATATCACAAGTGATTCGCGGATATTTTCTAGTTAAGTTAAAAAATAATCGATACCTAAATATAGATGTTTCCTAGAGTGCCGTAGATTTCAATAATTCCACTCAATTTGGAGTGAACAAATATTTGCATTGGAGAGATTAACATTAGTAATCAAATTACGCTAGTTAATGAAGAACCTACCCGTTTTAATTCGATTTTTAATACGATCTAGATATTCAAGTCAGTTTACCCGAATTTAAGCAAATTTGGGTAACTAAAATAACCAAGAATATTTTATACTTTCTACCTCTCAGGAGAGGTATTTTTTAACTACTCTAGTTCTTTCGTAGTTTTATGTATTTAGGCATTTTTCCTCCTTTAAATAAAACATTTATCTGCTATCGTTTCAAACAAGCGAGATTATATGCTTTCATTAATTTATATTACGATCATTTTATTTTTCGAAGAATTTCAGACCATTTCATTTTAACCGTTAAGACGGCTTGAACAATAAACGAGTGATATAAAACGAATTTTTATAACTTTTACAGACGAAAACAAAGAAAACTGTTTATCCTGATTTTATTAGATATAACCCCGCTCATTTCAAGCAAGAAGAAAAAGTACTAAAATTATATTCACATTACTAAATCCACCTCTTTGCACCCTGGAATAAATATCCGATCCAGATAACACACTTTGAGATTATATATATATATATATATATATATATATATATATATATATATTAGATATTAACAAAAGAAAACATCAAAACCACGTCATAAAAGAAAAACCAAAACAACAAAACGGAATATAACGCCAACGTGCGGGACGCGTCATAAGCAAGGGAAATCCCGAACGAGCGTAAACATATTATCGGTATTTTCTAATCACAAACTCTAGCAATAATGCTAAAAATAGTTTGTTTCCCCGGAACACAGAACAAAAAACAATAGTTTGAAACAAAGTAATAAGGTAAAAAATTCATGCCTAATTGAAATAAAATACATGAAATCGAATTTCAAAGTCAATAATGTGAAACAAAAATGGAGAAAAAGGTTTCAGAATTCACCCAATTGTCCATAAATGGACAGACAATGGATTCAGATTGCAATAGCACGCGGCACGAACACATCGGAACGTTCAAAAGTGCTGACGTGAACTCGGTTATGGTGGTTGACAGTTAACGGTTAACGTCACGAGTTTCGGTAAATATTTTAGTAGGAGTGAGAAGTGAAGAGTCTTGGAAACCTTTTGCTGTCCGTGAAGTCTTAGGAACTTTTTTAAGAGTATTAGTATATAAAAAATAGATAGATAGATAGATTATAAAACGTAAAATGAAAGAGTATAAAAATTCATAATGACTTCATCCCCTGAAGAAACGTTATTGTGCTTTAATTGCGCTTTTCATTTTACGTTTTACACTCTTTCATTTTGTGATTTATACTCTATCTACCACAACGCTTTTGGAATTGCAGCTTTTAGCGCATTCATTGCGTATGTGATATATTTATATATATTTTTCCTTCTGTTACTATTCGAATTTTATCTTTACTCGGATGTACTTTCAATTCGTTTCTTCATATCTTTTCGAATTTTATATGAAAGTTTGTTATTTTATTATATTTTATTGTTTTTCTATTGTAACTTGCTTCTTTTATATATTTATATATATATATATATACACACTAGACAGCGGTGGCCTAATGGTAAGGTGTCGGCGTCGCAGAGTTTCAGGTTCGAAACCCGACTACAGTGAAAGTCCATTGTGTGTTTCAAGTTAAATCATACGTAGGGTTGTTAAATCTCCTCCCGCTGGTATGGTGCGGAAGTTTGGAGAAGGGGATTATGCCAGCTCAGATGTCGTCCTCGTCATCTGACAGCGGTTTAAAATTACAAGGTCCTTCCCAAAACAGCCCTCGAGTTCTTCAAAAGCGGACATTAATATAACTAAAACTAATCGATAAAAATACTGTTTCAACCATTTTTCATTGCAAATATTGTTATGCATATCATAACCCTCTCTTTTCATAAAAATTTAATTTGAATTTCGTGTCCATTTCCTTTTCATTTAACAGACTGTTTGTAAATGCCAAAGCTAAATAAATATACATTTTATTTTTAAACGTCTTTTAGTAGGTTTTAATTAAAACACATATTTGTTAAAATTTTTTGCTTAAGTGCCGCTAGTTATTTCCATTCGAAAATAAAATAAATTTTCTTGTTTATGTTTGCCATGAAATGTAATAACATTATTTCTATGCTTCGGACAAAGATGAGGCAGCTTTATTTAATTTACTATGCAATTTCTTTCAAGAATAAGAATATTCTTCATTCAGAATGTATATATTTAATTTATAACGTTGCAAATACATTTATAATTCTTTATATTATGAAGATTATGGTGCTACTGAAAAAAAACCCTTCAAAATGATAAATGATTCAAAATGATAATTTGTTTTAAATATTAATAAATGTTAATATTTAATTTCTCTTTTGTAATCAGATATAGTTTACAAAACTTCGCTTTTTTCATGAGCGTGGAAGTAATGTATTTTGATTCCAAATTTAACTAGCTTAGTTATCGCATGGAAATTGCATAATTTATATAAATACAAATAATTGTGCTTTGCTTTCAAAAATCTCGGATAATTGCAGAAATATTTTGATTTATATACATAGATTTGAAATTTAATCTCTATTCCAAAGCCGTAAGGAATTTTGTACAGTTTTAATTACACAAATAGGGAGTTAATACGACTATAATTCGAAATTCTTTTCAAATTTTCAAGATAATTTTGTTATACAAAAGGATTATGTTAATTACTCTCAAAAGATTTTTTTGCTACTTAAGGAATTACTGGCGGGATAAATTTAAAGAAAAGATTCATTTATAATTTAATTAATGTAGCAATTGCAGGATGTGATCGATTTTCTTTCGAGTTATATTAGCGTCATAAAGCATTTAATTATTCAAAACTTTTAGTGTGGTGAAAATGTTCTCAAAATATTTATTCCATGCATAATACTTGATCGTTTCCAAATAGTATATCATAATGAAAATATTTATAGCAAAGATTTTTGCAACTCTTTTTCAACAGTAAAACTTATTTTTGTTAGCACTTTTATGAACACTTTGAATCGTTTAATGTAGTAACTCTTTCAGCAAAATTTGTACCATGAATTTTTTATTTTTTAGAAAATTGAAATTGATCATGGAGTAATTTTAAAATTGCACACAGAATTTCGAGTATGAAAGTATTTAAGAAACAAATTAAAATTGCTAATTCAAAAAATATTATTCTTCCTTTCATGTTTTACTAGCAATGTTTTGTTTCAGTAAAAATGATTTTATATAATTATTTAGTCATAATATTTGACTCACAATCACGTAAGAAATTAATTAATTAGAATATTTGATTTAAAAATTCCATTTGGCTACAATTAAAATATGTCTGTTCCGAGCATGGTATAAAAAGAATAAATTATTATTGTAGTCATTAGTATAATAATTAATAATCCAAACGCAAGATCTTAGCGGAATGTGACTCAAATTATGGGAAAAGAACGATTTAAAATAATGAGATGGAGAAAATTCAGATATTTCTTCCTGGTATACATATTATTAAATTGGCGTCTTATAATTCAATCACAGTAGTGATTTCTTTAACCTTCAGTCCGGAGGGACACTCAGAGTTTCCAGGACGAGGAAGTGGTCTAAACGACACCTGCCTCTTGGAGGAGGGTGCGGTCGTTTAGATCGCTTTTTTTCATGCTTATGTTTCCTCAGGTTTTAAGAAATACAAATGGAAAAATACGAAAAGTTTGCCACTTATAAAACGAGAAACGTTATTTTTAACGAATAAAATTGTTAAGATATCAATTATTTATATCTTAGAAGAAATCATAAAATGAGACTAGTAAATCATATTTAGACTCGCAAATAAAAAGAAATAATAGTAAACATTTTATAAAATTTTGAAAAATATTCAGAAATAAAATAATTTTTTTTCAGATTAAATTTTAAATATATGAATTAACTTCAGAAAAGAATGCGGCAAATCACTCATAACAGCATTGTACTCGGACCTCGCAATTCTGGCAAAACTCTGATAATATTCTCAACACTGGTTCTTACACGCTGATTAGGTTCCTCTGAAGACCATTTAAGATAATTTTCCCCCAAATAACTTATAGGCCAAATAACAATCAGAATGTCAGAATTTAACCCTCTGACTGCGGATGTTTTTTTTTTTAAAAATCACTATTTAGATGCAACGTTTCCAAATGTGTTCAAATACCTTTGAGCCAAGCGAGTTGGTATTTATATGCGAAGTTTCTATTAGTACGAGGCATGTCCGGAAAGAAAGTACCGTTTTGGAAAAACTCGCATAAAAAATGTTTTTTCAAAACAAAATTTATTTTTACATGAAAGAGCATTTCGTAAACTATTTTTCTACATAGTTACTACCATTGTTCAGACATTTGTCATAGCGAGAAACTAACTTGTATATACCCTCTTCAAAGAAAGATGCCGCCAGTGAAGACAGCGACTGCTGGACACCGTTTTTTGCGTCGTCATTGCTGTCAAAGCGCCTACCTCTAAAATCACGCTTCAAGTTCAAGGAACAAACCCAAGTTTCATCACAGGTCACAATTTTGTTTAGGAATTCATTGCCCTCTTCACTGCATCGGGTACGAAATTTCAAAGCACTGCCAAGTCACTTCGTTTTGTAGACATCCGTAAGCATTTTCGGAACCCAACGGGAACACAATTTGCGATAATTTAAGCTATTTGTGACAATCTCATGCAAAACAGTTTTTGAAATTTGTGGAAACTCATCAAAAAGCATTCTTATTGTGAACCGTCTGTTTTCAAGAATTTTCTCATTCACTTTTGCAACCAAACCATCATTGACAACAGAAGGTCGCCCACTCCGTGCTTCGTCATGAACATTGGTGCGTCCATCATTAAATTGTGGAACCCACTTTCTAACCATTCCATCAGTCATTACATTTTCACCATAAATCTCTACAAGTTGATTATGAATTTCAGCTGGCTTAGCTTTCTTTGCGTTCAAAAACCGTATTACAGAACGCACTTCACAGTCGGCGGGATCGGCAATCGTCTTAAACATTTTGAACGCTCACTAACACATGTAAACACAACACAATCCGGCTGCAATGGCGTCAGTGGAAAGACAATGAACCAGAGACACGTGTGCACATGCGCGGAGCTGCGACACTAGCGCTGCGGTGGCGGTAGAACGAAACAGTACTTACTTTCCGGACACGCCTCGTATAATAGGATCGAACGCTATAAAAGTACTAAGCAAACACATTAGCCATCGAAAATCGCAGGATGCAGCAGAAATTAGACTTAAGTCCAACCCGGGGAAATCACGGGATACTCAATCAGACGGTTAAGATTGGGCAGCTGAAACAGCGAAAAGAGAAATGGTTTTGATTCGTTGCTCTAATCACTAGCACAATTTTCATGTTCACTATCTGATACAATGTAATCATGGTCTTCTTCATCATCTCCCCTCACTTTTCTTGAAAAACTCACTCGCTCCCTCACTTTTATTTCTTCGAAAGCATGATAATCACGTGAATTTAAAATGTTGGCACTTGCTTCAGAACTGAAGGTACGATCAGGCAATCCATTATTTGAGTATTCGGCATGAGTATTCACGGGGGAGGGAGGGGAAGAAAGGATAAGAGAAGGTAGATGGTTGTTGGTGTCAACTTCGAGTAGATAATCAATCGTATCTGTGTCACCCATCATCAGTTGTGGAAGGCCTTACATCTCCTTGGGTAGGCTGGGCCGGGGAGGGTTATAAATAAATAAATAAATCAGTTGCCACATAATTAGGATCTGCGTCTGAATCATCAATGTCAATATTGGAATTTTCCTGATTTTCTCATAAATCGAGGGAATTATTTTGTAACACGCCCTGATTTTAACTCCGCCTTTCTTCATAAAATTCCTCTCTATCACTGTCACATAATACTCAACGGACCTAGTCATCAAAATCGGAATCATAAGAGCCAATAAATTGTCGTGCCATCATGTAAACAAAGTGTATGGGGGAGGGAGCGGTCTGAATGTACCAATCAGGCGCTTGAAGGGGGGGAGGTCTAAAGTACAGCGATACTTAACAACAAACGATTCGCTAATTCGAAGGGGTACGAGGGAGGGGGACAATGAAAATTCTAGATTATATCTCTTCGGTAGAGATTATGGTACTGAAGGTCACGCATGTATAACAAAACCCTAACTCTCCTACCCACCAGTACAAACTTTGCCGAGCGGTCTGAACAACATCCCTACAGACAAGTTTAAATTCAAAAAGGGAAGAAGTAGTAGTATAAAAGTGCAATAGATAAAAATATTTTTCCTAAACATAAAAGGGTCCGACGTGATCTTTCTTGTCTTTTATTTTATCATAAGATAATTAATGATGCCATTGATTGCCGTGACATATTGAGCCGTATCACTTTTTTGAGGATGAGTTGCTTATTTGTAAATGTATTTACCAGGCTTAATTACATACGTAATTTTTCTATTTATAAATTTTACAAGATTTTTAACAGATACTCTGATGATCTTGATGTGTTTAATATGTCTTATGGTGTTTTTAAGACTGAATAATTGCGGCTTTTGTGTTCTTGAAGTGTTTTTATTCTGTGTGCTTTTTAAATTCGTATTGTGTTTTTAGTGATTTCTGTGTCTATCTGTTGTTTTTATTAATCTGTTTTTTACGGCTATTTTAGTGTTTGGTTCTGTATCATGCACTCTGTAATTGGATTTTATTCTGTAGTGTGCATTTTCTAAATAAATAAATAAAAAAAATAAATAAACAATAAATTAATGTATAAAAGTGTAAATATCCAATTTTAGGTTTTTACCATTTAAAAAAAGCACTATTAGCACGCAAAGTAAAAAATAATCAGTTTTTCTTTTATTCTTACATTTTTCCATTTTCGCGTTCTCTCCACCCTATATATACCCCCTCCCCTGCGTGTTCCAAACTACATACTACAAACATTTGGTGTTCCTACGATCACTAATTTTTTTCTACAGTAATCTGAACAGATATACTTGATTTCTAACCACCTGTCTCCTTTGAATGTTTTTAATAATTATTTAAAGACATAAACCTTATCTATTGATTATATATGTTTAAAAGATAATTTTAAAACAATATAAAAAAATTACGATATACTTTCTACTTGAGAAAGTAACTTAAAAATGATTTTAATTGTACCCTACATCACCACCATTGAATGAAATCCGGTGTTCTTTTATTCAAAACAAAAATGGATCCAGTTCCAATTTTATTTACTTATTTAAAATTGGCTTTTTAAATATACATGAACTTCTTTTTACGCTATGAGTTATTCTAAACTTTTTATATTCTGATTTTCTAACGCACTCGGAAAGATAGAAATTAAAAGGTGCATATATGCGTTCATTATTTAATTTTATGCAATAAGCACAAAAATTATTATAATAATCTTCTTTTATTCTACAAGTGGTTCGGTGGTAGGAATCTAGAATTCTTTCTTTTAGTTTTATGATAGATAAAAAATATAAATGAATAAGAGTATGTAACTGACCGTCAATTAACTATATCTATTATATTATCATGAATTTTTGATAATGTTCTAACTTTTCTTTAAATTATATTTAGCAAAATATTTGATATAATCTTCTATAAATTGTATTGTCCTATTTGCTATTACTTCTTTATATGAATAAAATTTCATTGTTTGTCATTTATACTTATATACGTATATTTAAATAACGGCCCAATGTACAGGGTGTCCAACAAAGGAATCCCTCATTTTAAAATGAAATAACTTGGCAACGGAGATCGATAGAAGAACGAAACCAGTGATATGCTTAGTCTGAAAGCCGTAAAAATCTGATACAAAAGTTTCAAAATTAGTTATAAATGTTGCCGACAGGTGGCGCCGTACGTTGTAATCACAGTTCAGATTTCAAGAAGAAAGCTATCAACTGTCATTTGCAAGTAATCGTTGCAATCACATCACAATCGATTCAAATTAGGCATTTTTCGTGCTTGCCAAGGACAGTTTATAGATTTCTTATCGGATTCTGAATAGCTATTACAACCTGCAGCGCCATCTGTCGGCAACATTTATAACTAATTTTGAAACTTTTGTATCAGATTTTTACGGCTTTCAGACTAAGCATATCACTGGTTTCGTTCTTCTATCGATCTCCGTTGCCGAGTTATTTAATTTTAAAATGAGGGAGTCCTTTGTTGGACACCCTGTATATACGTATATTTAAATAACGGCCCAATGTATGATGTATTTTTTCTAAGCAAGTTTTTTTAATGTGTATAAAATTGTACTTTATTTTAATCAATCTTTATGTTTCTCAAAACCCTCTATCGTCTAGAAAACATTTAAAAAATGTTTAATTGATTCCTAAATCATACATATTAATTTAAATAAAGGGTACTTACATTATTCCCTTAATGACACACAGAATCTTTTCATATATAGATCTCCTTTCAAAATTGCATGCAAGAGTTTCCATAAAATATTGGACTCTAGTATGGATAGCACTATTACTTACATTTCTTGATGGAAACCTAATATAATTCTTGAATTCTATTTACCCTTTCGAAAGCAGAGTACGTTTTTCAATACTAGGGAGGAATAAATTGATTTAACCCTTTTGCATTAATTGGTTTCGCAGTAAAACCACACATTGAGTATTTTTTTACTGCGCATGGGCGAAACGTAGCGTCATTTTTCTTTCATAACTTCAGAGAATGATATATAGGCTAACTTATATAAAAATTCCAGTTCAATATCGTTAGTATTCAAGAAGATATCGGCATTGCAAGAGCTAAATTGCTTTTGTTCTCTAAGAGAGACAAAATGATGAGGGTTCTTGCACAAATTGATATTTTTTAGGATTGAATCTTCGAAAGTACTATTGAAATTTATGATTGTTGAATATCCTGAATACTCACGTATAATTATAAATTAAATACATAATTTAAATTGCATTTCGATGCTAACTTATTCGGAGGGAAAATAGCCCGTTTCCGTTCATTGGTTTCATTATGAAACCAAAAAGTTTGAAAATAAAAAATGCCATTTTTTTTCCTTTTACATATTTATGATCAGCTGCATGTCTAATACTCATTTTTGAAATACATTCAGCAACTTTCACAATCAAACATGTAGTGAACTTGAAATGGTTACCAAGAATTGCAAAAATGTAAGAAACCAGGAAGTATTCTTTGTTCAAGAATCGCCTGATTTTCTGACCGATCAATCACTGTCGAATCTTTGGAGCTAGTATATTCCAGACCACTTCTGGCAAAGAAACACATAAATGCCAAAAAGTAAACTAGTCCATCAGGGTCAGGGTTAAATGTGTATTTTAGAATCGGAAAGAGAGCGTACAAAAATAGGTTTATCATCTAAAATTCACTGTAGTTTGCCAGTACCTACAAGCAATTGAACCTGAAACACCGACATCCAAAACCACTGCACTTACATCTGAAATCGTTTAGGAGATTAAAAATAAATAGAAAAGAAGTCTAACCGTAACTGCGTCCGTGACTGAGAGTAACCCGATAGATTAGCAAAATCGACACTGGAGCCTTTAAAACTCTTGACAGATTCGCAATTTGCTTGAAGAAAAATTGTCTCTGCTAGAAATTGGCTCATGATATATAGTGAGTGTCAGCAGAGCTTCGTTGAGAGGAATCATATTTTAACCACCCGTTAGGCGATATTTTAAAATGCCGTATAAATAATAGTTCGCCAAATTTGGCGACGTGACTTTTTCGAGGAAAGATAAGAAATTTATAGATCAATATGTTAACAGGGAATTTCGCAGTTTGAAGGCTTTCCCGGAGGATAATAGAGAATTTGGCACTTTTATGAGCTTCAAACTTCTCATCGCTTGTCATCTATTCATATTTTTTCACGACCTCTGTAAACATCAATAACAATATATGCATGAATTCGAAACGAACGTTCCCTTGAAAAATTGAAAGGAGAACAGCCCTTGGCGAGCAATCAGCCTTGTGGCTGTTTCTTTTCTATAGAAAGACATACTGATAAAAAAGAATACGTGCAAATCGCAATTGTCCAAATTTCTAAGAATTTCAAAATACAAATCACAGTGGATTGTATACTTTACAGTAATTCTTACGTAACTTTCAAAAAGGCACGGCATGAGTTTGGATTGCTTGAATTTCTGTATTTTTAAATTTGACCATTGATTTTGAATGGCAATGCAACAGAATGCTGTGTGGATTTGTTTGAATCTCACAATATTTTTTCTCTATTGAGAGAATGGTCGAGCATTAGATAGATGAAAATGATTATACACTATGACATTTTAAGTTAACTAGAGGTCGCCCAGCGGTCGAAATTCTACCGTAATTCATTAAATTTTTAAATTTGAATGTTACTGAGGTTATTTTTTATTGAAACAAAAAAAACGGTTGGTTAAAAAAATAAATGTTGTCCGACTGTTGACAGACTTTTATGTGTTTGACATTCAGTATGAACGTAAACAATGGATGTTTTATTTTATTTAAATTAATAATAAATTCCTCAATATATAAATTTTATTAATATATAAATTCCTTAGAGACAATCTCTACTCTATGCGACTGTTTGACCACACACTAATATGTGTTTGACATTGACGGATTTAAATCATCTGCATTTTGTATTTCACTCCGAAGAGTTTTTTTTTATAAATAATCTAAACAAACTCCCTCTTGGAGTGGATTTCACTGCGGGAGGATTAAATCAATTACCAATCATCCACTTCGCATAATCTCCTCGAGGGAGGCCAGACCCATGAACAATCAGGAACCAGCGAGTGCAGCCTGCGACAACATCGATGTATTGCAATGCAATAGCCATCCGTGTCCAACGATCAGCAAACTCCGAAAAACCGGCACACAGCCACAAAATGGTGAAAATTACCTATAAGTTATATCAACATTACATAAATTTTATCTTCCTGCACTCCTTCTTCATACGAACTTTAACTATCCCAAATCTCACACTCCTCCGTGAGCGCAATTTTCTTAAAAAGGGGTACAAAGTTTTCTCTTCACGTATTAATATATAGATAATCATACTCTATTTAAAGAAAAGTTTTAAACCACCCAATATGCAGCCCTTCTCTCAATTACTACAATCCGAATCCGCGTTTCATTTTTTCCGATGAATTGAAGCTATTTCAGCTTTAAGCCCTTAACTGTTTTGTTTTCTCAACTATCTAATTACTGTTCAGCAACGGATTCCGAGACTACTACTTTTGGACGATTTTACACCGGAAAGGGGTGTCAGGCAATCAGTCATTTCCGGAGTTCTTTGTTAGATCACGCTCAGTAACATCTAAACATCACTCTTCCATTCTTCACTTATCCCTGTTTTGATGAAAATAACTCCTCCCGGCGCATGCGCAAAAGCGCGGAGGGTTTCCGAATCCGTTGCTAAACAATAGATGATACCTATTTTGGGAATGCGTTTTCATTTTAATTCAATTGTGAACCTAAATGTCAGTTGAAATGTTTATGGGTTATGGTATCGAATTATAACGTCTATGAATGACTTTGTTTGAGTTTTCAAGTTCATAATTCTGGTAATTCGATGCACGTAGGCGTACGAGCACACCAGTTAGCGGGTTAATTCAATGAAATTTTTAATAATTTCATTAATTTACTTGGATGTGTCTAGAGTTTGACCGTTGTTTGGCGAAGCCGCGGTGGCCTAGTAGTAAGGTCTCGGCTTTCTACCCCGGTTCGACACCCTATTCCACTGAAGATTCGCCGTGTATGGGGCATGTTGCACGTTAAATCATACGTAGTGTCCAAACGTCCACACGTCGGTGTGGCGTAGAAGTTTCGAGAGGGTGCCAACTCGGGTGTCGTCCTCGTCATCTGACCGCTGTTCAAAATTACGAGGTCCTTCCCAAAATAGCCCTCGTGTTGCTTCAAACGGGACGTTAATATAACTAAACCAAACAAACCATCCTTTAATTTGGCCAACCCCCTTGATACCATCTACCACATCTTTTGTTTAGCTGCGGAATGGGTTCAGGCCTTAGAGGAAAATTCACATTAAATTCAGACCTTAAAGTCTTTTTCCTCTACAGAAAACCTATTCTGGTTTTGAATCTGCATGGATGAAGGCCTCTCATTACGTCATCCACCAGATTCTTATTCCTCCTCGTTGCTTGTTATTATTTTCGTATTTTTACCTCTTTCTCAGTTAAATCTCCCCTTATTTCGTATTTATATTTTTGTTTAGCTGCATTTTTTAGGAAACTGAGAACAGTATACGAGGCATTTCAGTCAAATTTCTTTACAAACCTTACATGTACGTTTTATGCGAAGCCCCCTCCAATAACTTTCGCAATAAAAATTTTCTTTCAAAGTTTATTTGCTGTATGTCAATTAAATGATTAAATATAAATAAGACTTATGAAGCGAGATTTATAATAAAATAATGAAGTCTTATCAAAAATCTTGAAAGAATTGCCAATACTTTGCAATCCAAACATTCGTCAAGTTTTTGTATGCAATGCTATTTAAGCATAAGAAAAATAGAATTTTGTAAAGTCGACGGTGCTTTGTATATAACAAATACAGTAGACTCCGCATTATCTGGCCTAATGTAGCGGAAGGAGCAGTTCGGATAAAAATGTTGTAGTTCTATAAATGCTTACTTCCTATTCTACCATACCTTTAAAAACACCTTTTTTTAATACCAAAAGCCGCCTTATTCTTATTTTCTGACATCTTAATACAGGCCAGCACTCAACTCTTTATTTCCAGAAGATACTTAAACGTATTACTTTAATCATGTTTATATCTTCGTAATTTGACCGTTTTTCCTGACAGTGTTTACATGAACACGAGGAATATAGTTCGACAGCTAGCAGTAGATTGCAGATGAAGACAAAAATAATTAAATGTTTTAATTACTAGTCAAGTTAATTAAATTATTTTATTTAATTAAAAAAGTTTTTTCATCTTTCCTGTGGTTACTCTGCATTAAAGCGTATCTAATGATGCGAAAATAAAATTGAAAAGTTGATGGTAAGTTAATTCGTTAAATGAAGGGTTTAATAAATGTCTGCTGCTTACTGCACTAACATTTATTACAGAGAAAGGAGAACCAAAAATAAAAACACTGTGCATGCTTTAAGATAATTTTTATAATGCCTAACTTAAGTGAAGGAAACAAAATCATTACTATAAATACATATACTTTCAAAATAAACAAAATTAAAACGTTAACTTAATTCTTATAAACACTATTTAAACTTACTTTACTCTTCATTATAAATGATTATATTAATGTGAGAAGGTAGGCCTAAAAGGAAAGAAACGAAATTGACAGTTTTTAGTTTTCGAAAAAGTCTTTGATTAGATGACTTCTCATTTTTGTTATGCATACAGCTTGTGGTATGATTGTAGAAGACGACCAGAAGCTACTCTTTCGCAAAGTGAATTATTCCTATCTTAGTACCGATAATTATTTTTTAAGAAATTTGGCCGGGGAATTTAAAATCTACTATACAAAAAATACCAGTGCAAAGAAATGAATGTTTATCTATATAACAGAAAATAAAACTTATTGCAAGCTATAA
>BGPR01007997.1:8679-37676 GCA_013235015.1 Araneus ventricosus | reverse complement strand
TTCATTTTATTAATGAACGACGAGAATAAAAGATACCTTACTACACTTACTGTATCAATGAAGATAGAGCTTTGAATTTCAAATCCAATAATATATTTATTTTGAATAAAATGTGAGACAAAAAGGAAGTTAGATTCGTATTTACATTTTCTAAAACAAACTAACGGCTTTAATTATCTTCAATAATTAATAAAATAAAAATATTTTGATCTTTAAAATAAGCTTCATCGTTTAAATTACTATTTACATTCAGTTATTTCTTCAGAATCCATTAAATAGTTTATTAGCAGTAATATGTTTATGTTTTATTTGTATTATTTCACTGTGTTTCGGATAACACCGGATTAAACGCTCCGAATTCCATTTTATTCTTTTAAATGCAAATAAAATTGATATTGTCTTTAATGAACTAATTACGTGCTTATTTAAAATATTCATTTATTTGAAATATTTCTGACGACTGTATTTTTATGAATTTAAATTAAATGATCAGAAAAGTCCAATTTTTATAGTTCATGGATTATGCTACCTTATAATTGAATAAGTCTTTCATCTAGTTCTTTTTCTGCTAAATAAAATTCTCCTAATTTTAATTACACGAGTATTTCACTTAAGACTTATGCAAACTGCCATAGTCCATGACAGAACTTTCTTTAATTAAATACATTAATAAATCAAATACTTATGAAATCATTTACAGTAATTTATATTAATTGTTTTATCTTATCAAAAATATTTTTAATTCTCTTCAAAGTTTTATTGATTTTATGCAAGCCAAATACTCTGGTATAAACAACTTGCAGTTTTAATTCATAATGATCAGATTAACATCACATTTTAAAGGTCATGAGGACTATTTTGAAATGAACCTTGTAAATTTAAAATGTGGTTAAATAATCTTTTCTCTAGCAACTCTATTACTTCAAAATCATCTTCGGACCCTCCAAGAGGACTATTTTCTTATTTGAAAAATAATTACTGTCTTTATCGTATAAATATGAACTGTGAGCGATCTATTTTTTAAATCTTTGCTAAGTAATCAGAACTTATAATCTCAAGAATTTTCTGTCTTAAATTCATTTATTCAATTTCCTTCGACTAACAATTTTCTGTTTTTGAGTTATTGTGTTTACATACATCTTGCGACACACATATTCCTAAACATGGAGAAGTGTAAAACGTAGGCATTCATAAACATCTCGATGTGGAATTTTTTGACGGTCACAGTATTTTCTATTATTTCGAATAAGAAAAAAATAGTACCAATATATAAGAGTGAGATATTCTAAAACTGAACCTGAGGGAAAAAAAGTTGGTTTGATTAATTGGAGGGTATTAAGGTATCCGACTGTGTTCGGAGACATTTTTTTGAAAAATAACTTATATATATTTATTTTAATGTTATTTTTCAACTGCGTATGCTTTAAAACAATGAAAATATTATAAAATTAGGCTTTCAAAATAATATTTTTTTTAAAAAACTGAGAAATTTGAAGAAAAATGACTAAAATATTTGCCTTACGCTAACAGCCATAGACAAAATCATATTCTAAATATATATAAATCTTTGTAGGAGTACATTTTTATGACAGTTATCTGTGTTAAGCTCTAAAATATTTCTTGTACTTCAAAATAGTTTTGAGATATAGCTGAACATAGTTACTAAACTGGTAATTTTTCATAAAAAATGCTTTTCGTTTATATTTAGGCACTTAAAAATAATACTTGATTTTAAAATTGACCTTAGTTTTTAGAGGAAAACATCAAGCATATTACAAAAAACAATCTCAGAAAATTTTATATCAATACTTGAATAACTTTTTGAGAAATCATTGTTACGGTCGACAGTTTTCCTCAAAAATATCATTTCTCAGAAAACACATTTAAAGTTTTCATGCAGCATAAAATAATGCTTACAGTTCGGTAATAAAACAGCTGTAACTCCATTTGTAATTCACGTAGAGTAAAAAGTGAGACAGTTTTAGAAAGCTGGTTAAACAGGCTACAAATTTAAGTCATAAAATGTTTTTGATAATTTCATCAAAAACGCCCATTTTAAACCAGTCGGATACCTTAAATATAAGAAGTCAGTAATGCATTCTAAAAGGGATAAAGTAAAACATCTATAAAAAAATGCGAAATTCATTTTACCCATATGTATGGACTAAACTTTTTTCAATAAACACGCTGAATAAGCTTTTATTTCTTCTAACCCTTGATATTTTTACTTAACATAAAAATACTGCTTTAACCATTCCAAGTTCAAATGTATTCACTTTTCACTTACTTCAAACATCAACAATGCTGAGGTTTTGCTTCCTTCCCAAAGGTGCATCAGTTGGGAAATTTCTTCCAACACTTTTTCTCCAAACATCAGGATTTAGTGATCAATGACTAAAAGCACCTTGACAAGAAACGCATTTCAACTACATTTATATTTCGAAGCTTTTAACTCCTTCTTTCCCTAGCCTGCCTACGGTCCGCTGATGTGCAAAACCTTCCCCTTCTTTCTCGTCAAAATTGTCGCACGAATAAGTGGCAAAAATATTGCAGGCATCATCGAGTTTTTCCAGTCTTCGGCGGCAGAGAAAAAAACTCAACGAACAACAAAAACCTCCTTGAGAACCTACTTTTTGAGTTTTTTCTTACTTTACTTCCTGCAGAGAAACTTCCAACATATTTCTCTGTAGCTGGCGGGTCATTTTATTCTAATATAGCTTTTATTTTCCTCAGGTTCTTTTTTTTGAAAGAAAGAAAACCATACTTCTCCGGTATGAATAGAGGACAGCAAAGGAAAGCTTTGAGAAATTTGACGCCAAAGTTTGCGAAAGCATTCTGTGAAATAAGTGGGTAACTAATACCAACATTTTGCGTCGAGCTCTGAAAAAGTTTTTGTAATAGAAAATAGTTTGGAATTCAAGATGTATCTTTTGGAAAACTGGCTGGCTTTCTTTCTTTTTTATGAAAGTTTATGTTAGTTTTATCGTGAGCATAAACAGAATTTAAGCCCAACAAAGTGGACAGATTTCCTATAAAAAAGAGATGAAATTTTTGAGTGTATGCTTATCGATACGGCACTTGCTGCATGAATTAAAAGATATGTATAAACTTTATACAAGAAAACGCCATTGTTTTATTAATCTCATACATATGCCATGCATGATTTTTTTTAAAAAAAAATTATGACAATTTTCGAAAGCCATGAAACTGGGAATTAAGTACTAAATCTTCACATTACCTGACTTTTTACCGCCGAAACTACAAAATCTACAAAATTCGAGTTTTTCGCGAGTTACCTAGGTAATGAGCACAGATGCGTGTTTAAAATTATTAAAGTGCCTTAAAAATCGAAAAACAATCTCAATATTGCTTCAATTAATTAATATCTACTGATTATTACATGAAATTAATAAGAAATGTTATTATATTTAAAAGATTATCAGTATATTGTACTTTTAATATGGTGATTATGCAAAATTATTTATAACTGCATAAAATAAAGATATAGCCTGTTTCTCTATTAGTTTAGTGTTACTAACATAGTTACTATTATTAGTTATTACTTTGTTTGTGTTTCTCTTACCTAGTGCTATGGTGTTTTTAAATGGATATAAATTGAAACATACAAAAACTTTGATCTTAGAGAAAACATTTTATTTTCACTTTACCGTGTGCGTAGCAGGTAATCTGCAGATCATTTAGATAATCCGAAGATTAACTAGCTAATGTGAGAAATTAGCACTTTGATGTATCGACCTAGATTTAATAGACTCCGCAATTTAGCAATAATATGTGTATATAATTGATAATCTCTCACCAAAACGCAAAGATCCATTGATATATAATGTCGCACCTAATTTTCGGTGAAAATGTTCAGGATTATACTGAGATAGTATATTTTCCCATAAATCACAAATTTATGATGCCTGCGAATTTCTAAATTCATAAATTATTTATCACCACTCATTTTGCCTATTAGATTCTTGCCCGTGATTAGATTGTCCTTTATATCCATGTTATATGCATTTTATTATGGATTTATAGGGTGTTTTCATATAGTTTTAAGCCTGGAATAAATATCATCGATTAAAGTTTTAATAAAATAAGCCTGGATAAGCCAATTATTGGAGGTGAAAGGGTTGAAAGTTACCAACTCCTTTTATTTCACATGTATTCAAATCTTATGGCCGTGAAAAGAGAAAAAATGAACAGTAAATGATATCTTCTATTTATTTATCTGAAAAAACAATTCTGAAAATATATTTAATGTGAAAAAAATCAATAAAAGGTATATTTTATAAGATATTTTTCGGACTCGTGGAGCAATGTTTAGGGATACATTTTTACATTCACAAAGGTTTTCGTTTCATACTTTTAATAAGGTCTGAAGTTTGTTTCTTTTCTAAACCTTCTTATCTCTCCCTTCATCACGTTGATATTTTAGAATTTACCTAATTCTATTATTTTATTAATTTGGAACTTGATATACATAATTGATAATTCTTTTCCAATAAATATTATTTTTTCGGAAGAAAACGTATTTTTAAAAAATTGTGTGCCACTAAAAAATGGCACTCATAAAGACATCCATTTAATAGCATATTCATGATTAATAAAAAGTAAAGTAAAATCTAACAATTAATAAAAGTTAATATACTAAAAAACCATCAAAATTACTTTGAATATAATGAATCGAGTATTTCAAGTTAATGAATAATAAATCAGCATCTCTCCTAAAATTTACGCAAGGAGAAAAAATAACGTAGGAACCTAGAAATGCTTCCTCTAGTTAGGCGATATTTTATCATAAATATTAGATGGCCTTAAAAACGTGACTACTCTGTAAGCGAGTACAAGGAAAAAAATTACTAAGTTTCAACATCGTGATTCTTGTTAGATATGGACAAATAGTCCTATAAAAACCATCACACGGCAGAGAAATATTAATTATTTAGGGCTATGTATCTGGAAAATATTCAAAACATCAAATAAAATTTAGTACCCAATATAAAATTACCCGTCTTTTCGATAAAGAAACTTAAATATTTAAATAAACTCAAATTGAATATGACGTTTTTTTTTTAAATAAAAGTTTGTTAATACGAAATGTAGTAAATATTATGGAAATCAAAATTACCTTATCAGAATTATCCAGGATGGAGAAATGCTCCTTATTTAAATTGACAGTCCCCTATAATGTATAAAACAATTCGAAAGACGGACACTTTACCATTTAACAAAAACTGCGTCAAAGCGATATGTTGTAAAGCGTTATAAAATACTTTTTTGCTGAACTTGGTTTCAACCGACATACCAGCACCGTTACAAGAGAAAGGTAACTGAGCAAACCGTCTTCACGAAAAATCTACGGCACCCACCCGAACTGCTCTCTTCTTATATTTTATTTAGAGTAGCTTTTGATGGAGCCACCTGTTGACAGTATATAGAACTACATTTCGCGTATGCGCAATAAAACATTATTTATTACAAATGCTGATATTTCCCGTAATAGTTAAATTTTTGAATTCAAAATTTTATACAATGTTTCTTTTACGTATTTTCAAGTATTTTGTAAGTTTCGTAGAATTCGTAAGAAAACTCTGCATGTTATAATAAAAAAAACTTGCGAAGTTTGAAATTCTTAATTTAATAGTGATTTTTACTTATATTCTGATAAATATTTTTATTGTCTCACTGTGGGTCCTAGTAATAATCCTCAAGCTCTTTAAAATGACACCAGAATCAACCTCCTAGCTACACGCGTTTCCACGCTACACTTATTTATAACCTTACATAAAGCTAATTCATACCAATCACGCGCATGCACCTACACTGGTACGATGACGTCACAGGGAAAACAAACACTATGAGACAAACTCTTACAGATATATGATCTATCCGTTGTGGGGTCATCCATTCTTTTCGCATTATTAGTCTCGTAGTTATTAGCGATTCAAATCTGACTGTATTTTGTCACACAAGAAAGTTCGACCGACTATCAATGTAACGAGCAGAAAGAAGTTTTCACGTCAAAATTAATTTTGTATAAAACGTAATAAATACCAAGGTTTTCAACTCAGTGTTCAACAAACTCTAAGTAGCTGAAAAATGAGCTGGTAGATGTTGCCAGTAACATAAGTACAGCGAGGCCTGAAACTCCTTTTCCATTCTCCTGTAAAATTTCCAATATCTATTTTTAATTAATCAAAGCATAGATATGGCAGATTTCTAAGACGAATAATGAGAAATAAGTAACTTCTCTAAACGTAGAATTTCAACTCTCTCCCGTGTTTCAGAAAAGTGTAGAAGTTAAAGAAGAATTTATACTCAACCTTACATAGTCAATGAAGAATTGAAACTACGGCACAAGGTATGATTTTTACCCTAAATATACCTGGAATAAAAGCAGTAGAAATATCTAAAATAAGCATATTTTCAAATATATAAGAATGTTTTATAATTTTTAATGAAGTTAAATATAATGAGAGCTCACATGTATGTTACAATAAGTTGAAATAATTTCTAGCTTTGCAGAAGATCAACTGCTCCTGTTTCGATGATTTTGTTTGAGCTTGCAATTATAAACAGGTACCAATATCTTGTTTCAAATAAACGAAATACTTAAAAAAATATTTCTATTCATTTCATGACTTTTGAAATTGTGTCTAAAAAAGATAAATTTTTAAAATAAATAGTTAATTTTGATAGAAAATATTGAAACTAGCAATTTTTTGAAAAATATTAAGTATTTTTCAGGAATATACTTTTGACAGAAAATATTGAAAATAGCATTTTTTGAAAAATATTAGGCATTTTTCAGGAATATACTTTCAATTCTATTTAAAATCCTGTAAATTTTTCATAATACACATAATCATTTTTCATAATTCATAGATATTCAAATGGAACAATTAATGTTTTGCTAGTGAATTACTGAATGGGACCATTTTTTTACATCATGGGAATTAAAGACTTCCTTTCGAATGAAAGATAATAAGGGAAAGATTCAAAATATAATAGGAAAGGCGTATTTCGCAATTTCCTTAAAATAGAACTATTTATTACTTTGGAATTTCTGCAAAATATAATCTTTACTATCTTCTCGCTGCATTATTAAAAGCAATAAATATAACATCTTACTTATAGATTAATTAAATATAAGATACTAGAAAATCACCCGCCATGGTATGACGGATGCAAATTGAGTCTTTATTCAAGAGATTTCCCGTCAAATTTGACGTGTGTAAATAGTTATATATATATGCGAGAGAAATGCTTAACATTGATTGAAAACAAATAAAATAAATATATTTTTAGGACAGAAATTTTTTTATTTACATATTTCTTTTTTCAAAAAACCTCTTGGTAAACAGCATTAAGTGTGAAGTGTTTTTCGTTGTTTAAAAATTTTATTATAATTCAATAACCATGAAATTCTCAGCTTGTCAAAGTCAAAAGTTAAAATTTCAAAGGAATTCTTTTTCGAAATTCTATTCAAAACAAAGCACGTCTCTGCTTGCAAAACGTTGCCAAAAAACATGATCAAATTATATCATCTGGATTGCAATAAATAATCAGATGCATCGTGGCGTCCAAATTGTAAATACCACTGACGTGATTTACCACTTTCTCTTAAAAACGGAAATTAATATGAAATATATGATTAATATAATTTAAAATTTCTCGGGAACTATTGATCATAGCGAGATAAATTTTATATCAATCGATAGAAAATTAAATTTCATTTCACTACTTTAGAGCTGTTAAATTTGAAATTAGAATGACAATTTCTCTTTTAAATTTAAAATTACTGAAATTTATGTTCTTTAACAATGAAATAATGATGTTTAACGTCTAGCACTGCTATGGCGTGAGTTTTATTTTTGTTGACGTCAGCTAGAGACAGATCTGGGCTATTATCTTAGTAATGTGTACCCCCAATATATTTTCTGTTATTATTTGTTCAGAAATATCAGAATTCTATCTCGCATTTTTGATTAAAATTAAAATCATGAATATATTCCAGATAATATTTTATTCTGAAATCCTTAGGTCTCTACTGTCGGTGTTTTACCCATAGCAAACGAAAGGAATTCAGTTTAGCCTTATTATTCGGCGACTTACGTGTTTCGAATTAAATGCCAACGAACGCTCAACTTTCGAATAAAAGCTCAGAATTCTCATTAAGAAAATAATGAAAAGGAACGTCATACGAAACGAATGAGTCCCAACTTGTTGTTAAAGCTTTAAAAAAATAAGAAAAGATCTTAAAATGAATGTTTTTTTCTTCAGGACAAAGCAAATGATGTACACGTACTTTCCTCTTGGCATGGCTTACTTATTTGTAGGTAATAAATTTTACATTCCAACCGTATAACGTAACATCATTTCTCAAGGAACATAACATCAAAAATACATATGCAGGATTCTTTTAAGCAGCTTTATTCCATGCTATTTTTTATTCAAATGTCTTGTTCCAGAAAATTTTAGCTTGACGAGTTTTAAGAAGATTCACGGCGGCGACATTTTATAAGCTATCTTGGGAATTCTTTTTCCTTCTTGTGTTTTGTGGAATCTCAGCGTCGTCATAGCCGAATCGCTGTAATAATACCAATGTTTTATTTGGGCATAAAAACGCAGCAATGATTTTCATTTATCTGTTCCGGAATTTTTTATTTGGTATATAAAAGTTGGTTAAATACAGTGGAGCCTGGCTAATTTGAAGCTGTCGGGATCACTGTAAAAAATCTATTTATTTAAAATTTCGAATAAAAAAAAACTGGGTTTAAAAATGACTACAGCAAAATAAAACTACTATAACTGAAAACGGCAATAATATTTATTTTTAATCTTTAACATTTTCAATAAATAATGTATAATTAATAAATGAACAGTAAGTACTTCTAATAATGAAAATTTTTAAAAAGAGTTAATTATTTTGAAATTGATAAATTTCTATAAATGTGCAGGTATTTTTATTAAATAAATAATAGGATTAGTATTTTGTATAACAATAATTGTGCAACAAAATTCGTAAACAAATAACAGTGCAATTAACAATTCTAATGTGTCCAATGTTTATGAAAAAGAGGGAAGTTCTTCATTCCTTTTTTGATCGAATGCATTGTACAGCAATAAAGACCTCGAGTGAATTGAGGGCATTAAAAATTATTCACTTACAGCCACCGAGGACACAAAATGAAATAAATAAATAATAGAAATATAAATTAAAATGTAAAAATTATAAATAAGAAACAGAAGATTTGAACAAAAGACGAAGACAATACACCTTTTTGCGTGTTCAACGCAACAGCATCAAGTGATTGCATCAACAATGAATTACAACAATTAATATTTAAAACGCATAAAATAGATAAAACACATAAAATAGAATTTAGAATGTAAAAGAGATTAATTCAAAATGGAAGGATTGCAAAAGAACCAGTATGACCAACTTCTTCGAAGACCACCAGCCATAGGAAAACTGAAATGGACAAAATTTTCTGTAAAGGGTAAGATTATAAATCAAAAGTATACCCTTTGTGACCTGAATTTTGCCCAACCGCAAAACGAGAAACATTTTGAAAAATCAAGAGGCAAAAATCCTAAATAAAATGCAAAAGAAACTAGAGTTTGTAAAACACGGAGTTTGTGACACAAAATAAAACATATTTAACCAACGAAAAAAATCAGAGATAACAGCAACTTTTTTTGCAATTTTTAAATTTGACTTCAAATTATAGACGATATTTAAGTATTGTGTTAATAGGAAATTCAATTGACCAGAGAAAATTTGAATCCACTGTACTGTGTAGAACCCGTGGAGAGAATGACATATATACTCTTATATGCTTTCAGAAATAAGACCACAAAAATAAATCATAAGAATATATGACAGAGAATAACAACCTAATGTACTAGAAGGTACACTAGGATATAATAGAGATAAGATAATAAATGATGATAAAGCTTAATTCGTCATAGCTTATCAGCTTGCTGCTAGCTGTACAAATGTAGACACGGGACAGATGCTCAGGGTTCGCTGTTTTAATAGTAATGAATGCTTGGCTCCTGGTCCTTTTAGAAAGGCATGCACTCTGAATTAAAGCCACCTTTCACTGTCAACAACCCTTGCAACGAGATCAATTTCGATTATCATACGCCTCATTCACCATTCTATTAACGATGTTCTCAGGATGTAATAATCATAATTGCTATAATGAGGATTTTTCATAATTTACATCCATTGTTTGCAGTGAATGAAAACTCAAGTTTAAATTACAGGAGAAACTTTGTGTCATGAATTTTTACCTAAAGTTCAATAGTTTTAAGTTAAATAGCTTTAATTACATTTACAGAATGTTTTATAATTAAACGGAATTTTCTACATCAATTGATATTTTGTGGATTAAATTTTTTATTTGGAAGAAACTGTGCCCCAAAACACACGTCGAAATTCAAATTACGTCAGTCAACAATGATTAGGCTGCTTGAAGCTGGTTGATGACAGTTGGAGTCCCTGATTATGGTTATCGATTTTTTTTTCAAATCTTGATGACTGACATAGTACTATAGCATTAGAAAATTATGATCGTTGTTTTTTTATTTTTTGTGCCTTTAAATTTGTACTAAACGTTATCATGATATTCATCAATATTTTAATGAATTATCTTATTATATAAGAAGATTTTTAATAGATTACAATTGTTTTTGTACGATAATAAATTGTTCATAGAAGTGCCACTTGACAAAAATGTCAAAACTATGAACATTTTAGCAGCGAAAACCCATGACTATTTAAATTTTACAACCTTTTAATTTATCTATAAAACCATATAAAGCATTAACATACAATGACGATCACTTCATACAACCTTAAAATTAATTTCTATTTTTATCTTAGAAATCGAGACCTTTTTGAAGAGTAACCATTGTTTAATTTGGTCTGAAAAAGTTTTAACTTAACTATCAACTGGAAAACTATTTAAAACAAAGCAATCACTTTTCTCAGAAAAATATGCCCGACAAGCAAGAAAAACAGTGATTTGAAATGAATTTTCGAAAACAGTTGCATTATGACAGAATTCGAAAAATACAACTTTCGAACGCCATGTAACTCAGACTGAGAATAATTTCAAATATTGCGAGGTGTATAATTATTCTTCCAGAAGATTTTTTAAATGCATCGTCTGTTCTAATAAGTTCAACTAAATTATATGTTCTACTTCACTAACTAATTTAGAATTTGAGTTATCAGTGTTTCAATAAATTCAAAAATAAACAGATAATATATCAGTATAATAATTTCATTCAATTGCATGAAACAATGGATTTAAACGTAATTATAATGCAGACATTTTATATAAAAATGAGCATTAATTAATATATTCATAAGCATACATTTGGATGAAAGTTAGTCCAATGTAATGATTTAGACAGTCTACAAATTTTGTATTATAAAACTATTGTGTTGAATATTATCAAGAAGTACCTTAATTATTCGAGTACAGAATGATACTTATAGAAATATAAATAATATTTCTGCATAACTTCAAAGCAAATTCTTAAGCTCTCATGAGATTCATATTCAAAACTGAAAACAACTTCATGTGTTTCCGTGAATGTTATGACCATTTTAAATAGTATTTAAAATATGAGGATGTTAAATATTGTATTTGCTTTTTGTTTATAATTTAGAGTTATTTTGGACTTAGACTCAACTTAAAAAGTCCTTGAATTGTGCAGATTAGAAAACTATAGAAAATAATATATGATATCAGGAATGCATTTCGTTATAAATTATTATTGTGAATAAGAAGATGCATAATGCAAATTTCTTGCATTTTTTTCTTCGAAGAATTACCAGAAGATCGTCGGTTATTTCCATAAACTGCTTGAACATAATGTTCTACGGATTCCTTGAAGAATTTAGAGTTTATTTTCTTAGTCTCAAGATAACGATTTTGATAATTTTTGGGGAATTTTATAATGCTGATCGTCGTTTTTCTTTTTCTGAAATTACATTTTCAAGTTTATTTTAGGAGATGTTATGACTACTTAACCATTCGAAAGAAAGAAAATTAAATTTATTTGTAAAAATTTACTACTGTAAAAGTTTATAGATCGTAACTAATTTTAGTAATAAGAATTATTTTAAAAGGCAAGCATGCATTAATCTCTTTAACAGTCAATTATTTTTTTAAACAGATATCTCAATATTCATAATATCTATGTCAAATATTGAAAATTTCTTAAAGGTATTAATTTCTATCTTCGTTACTTTTACAGGCATTTTATTATTAACTCAAAAACCATTTTCATGATGCAATAGAAAAGTAAATAATTGTTTGCTACTAAATCTATATTTTCACGAAGAAAAATATTGAAAATAAAAGTACTAACGGCATTATTTACCTTCAAGAAACTTTAATTCCCATCAATTATCAAAATGTTTACTTCGAATGAATAAATGTTTTAAAATGTTGAAAGTATATACAGAATTTTTCAGACAGTATACTTGTAGATAAAAAAATTAAAGACTAAGTATGGTATGTGGCTTTCAAGAAACAGTTATTGCTTTACTTAATAATACAATATATAATGGATATTGTTGCAAAAGTCTTTCTGTGGGTGTATGGGGTAAACAGTCCAGCACTCAGGATAATGAAGAATGAAAGTTTATTTACAAATATGCAGGAAAACACGTAGCACAGGTACAGGAAACAATAGTTCTTGTACAGATTAGCAATGCAAACAGACTACAATTCACAGGTAATAACATTTCAGCACTTTGATGTTTAGCAGCACAAGCAGTCAGCAAATAACTAGTAACGACAATAACTGCACTTTCAATAGCGCTCAGCTCACCAGTTTCCTAGCTCGCACTGTGGATAGAACTCCAAAGACGTTCGCGCTCCAAGGCAATCAATACACACCCCGTCAACCAAGGGCTCTCCTTATATAGTCTCCCGCGGCAGGCCGTGACGTCACATCGAATCTTCTAGTACATGCAAGCGTATCTTCTCTCCTAATGGAAATATCGAGAAGATTCCAGCACCTTTGAGATCCCATATTTCGTCGCCAAAGTCGCCAAGATGGTCGCGAAGTTTGGCGCCAAGGTCGGGGAACCAGACGTGGCTGCTGCTAGTCATCCCATATTTATCCCTGTAAAACTCTCTTCCCTAAAATAAGACTCACATTGTTGGGAAGCGAATTTCCATGTTTGTAACAATATATTCAAAATATAAAAAATGGGTTTTTCTTCGGGCTCTGAATCTTACATTCGTGATATTTTATTCTGAATTGTATATAAAGATGTTCATTGTTAATAAGTTGTGTGCAATTTTGATAACTCCTAATATTCTTTTTTTTTCTTGCAGGTAAGATGAGAGATAATTCCGTATTCCTTTTCTAAGCAAGTTGAATTTTCTAATCGCATAAAACGATTTTTAAAGGTATGTTTGTTTCATTCAGATCTATAAGATTTGAATTTTATTAAAAGCAAAATTTCTATTTTGTGAAATAGCAGCTTGTATTTTAAAAGCCACAGTAAAAAATAAAAAAAATATCGGAAGCTTTTAAAAAATTAATCTGAAATCGTTTTATAAACTTCGTAATAAAATTCTTAAATTTATGAAATCTCAATACAATTTTTTTCAATTTTTATTCAACAAAACATTTGTTTTCATATCTCTGTTTAGACGGTATGACCCAAAGTAATTTTATTATATTAAACGAAATTTTCACTCAATACAAAAGTAGGTATTTTTCCAATACAAGCTAAAAATTATTTACAAATGCAGAAGGAAAATTTATTTTTCATGTGCATTTTACTAAAAAAAATACGTAATGAAACTTGAGACCAGATGAGAAACTATGTGATTCAAAGTAAAGTTTGGACTTTTATTTGTTATATATTGTAGTTGTAGAAAACTTTAACTACAGGATAACAAACGCAAACATAGGTAAACTTTAAACTCTGAGGATAAAACATAACATTTTATTAGAAATAAAATGAGAAAAGATGAGAGCAATTCGTTATCAGAATATTGTCATAGAAATCATACAACAGTTTACATGCCTTTCACATTTAGAATTTCGAAGATTATGTACCAATATCATATGGATTCTATTTTATATTTCCTTCTCATTGCAATGTTTGTTCAAGTAAAGTAGCTTCTTAGCTTCAGTTGTATTTTAATGGCACTGTGTCATTAAGCATTGTGCCACTCAGAAATAATTTTATAACTCTAAACATCTGAAAATACTGTGCAAACAATGAGACCTACGTCTTTTCTTATGAATATATATGAAATTTTCCGAAGAGACGGGTAAGTTTTTGCTAATAAATACAACAAAGTTAGCTTATGTTGTATTTTAATCACACTGTGTCATTCAGCATTGTGCCACTCAGAAATAATTTTACAACTCTAAACATCTTAAAATTCTGTGCAAACAATGAGAGACCTACGTCTTTTCTTGTAATAATGAATATATATGAAATTTTCCGAAGAGCCCGGTAAATTTTTTATAATAAATGTTTCAATGCTTTTTACAAGTACCATATGGGTTGCACTGATATTCAGTTCTATCATTATCTTGCATGATTGCAAACTTCGACCAAAAGGGCGTGAGTCACTCTGACATCCGTGAATCTAAACGCGCGTATGATTTCTTCTCTCTGAATCTTTTCACGTGGATGTGAAATTATTTGCATGTATAAGGGTCAACATGGCGAAAAGAACCATTGAGATGGATTCTGTTCGTGACCTGACGTCTACACAGTAGTTGGCTTGGTTCAGCACGCTTAAAAACCAATCCCACTATAGGCGCCTATAGGAATTTCTTTTACCACGCCAAGTTGATCATTGTGCCCGTTAGGGTTTCCGTATTTACTTTGATTGGCGCGAAACTGAGTTTTTCTTCTACGTGTTTTGAAAACCTTCCATCTTTATTTATAATTAACAACTAATAACAAATTATTTTCAACTTTAAGACACTCAGGAAGGAATTCATTCTGCTTTAAGTCACACACATACACACACAAAAAAACTACAAACTGGAAATGTTTACATCCTTATAACAGATTGCATCTCTCGGTCGTCGTCGAAATAGAAAAAACTTTACAAAGCATTTCTCGCCAAAAAAGCGAAATATCGCCAAATATTGGGATCGAAATCATTCCCCATAGGCGTCTATAGTGGGATGTTTTTATGCGTTCAGCACGGCTCCTTAAAGTTCATTCAATCTCATATTTATTAAATTGTTCAGGCAAAGACACTGTTATAAGATACTTTGTTAAACAAAGGCAAGCAAAGCCTTCAAGACAATAAACTATCCTTTAAAGTAATGGCGTCAAGTTGAATTCTAAAATGAGGTATCCACGGAGGCAGAATTTGTGAGTGTGTCTAGGGAACAACTTACCCTAATTTTCTTGTATAAAAGGTACCGATTTAGTTAAATGTTATGCGAGCATACTCGTTACTTTAATTTTTTATTGCAAAAGAATATCTCTGAATCGGCTTCTACTAATATTTGTTGCAGGATTTCAAAAATATATATACAAAGTGTACAACGATATTTGATGATAAATATTGTTGGAAAGTAATGTTGAATTACAATGTTCAAAATATTATTTTCTAAGGTTAAATAATATTATCTAAAAGAAAAGCAATATGAGGATTTTCAAGGCTTCTAAAAATGTATTTTCGAAAACATTAATCACCGGATTGAAACGGGGATTCATTAGCAGAAAATAAATTCCAAAAATAAATGCATTGGAATATCATTAATTAATTAAGTGCAGCCAAATCAGTAGTTAAGTTAGGGAATAGTAAGGTATTAGTAGTTAACAAATTAGGAGTCAATTAGTTAATTAAAACTCATTCTGTATATTTCATAACATTGTACTCAATATAACTAATTAAAGTTTAACTTTCACTTGTGGTATCATCGCGGCATCTGGCAATATCTTGAATTGTAATTGCATGCAGATCGGATCCGCCCTCTTTGTGATGTCACCTATCGACCAATAGCGAGCAGCCTGTTAGAGTACTTAAATACAATGATTACTTCTGTTCATTCTCTTCTTTTTTGTGTCGTCTTACCGCTAGCGTGTTTAATGATGTTATGATTTAATTTGGTATTTTAATTTATTTTTCATTTTATTAAATTTGTTATTTTATTATCTAGTAGTCTTTCTTTGATTGTGTCACCAGCTCTGTGTTTCTCTCAATAGGAAACTTCTGATGTATATATGTAGAATCGGACATGATAAGTTGAGAAGCTGAGTAGTATAGTATAGTACTAGTTAATATGAAGCACTTAAATGTCAATCATTCTACGTACCTAATACCTCGGCGACTATCCAGTAAATCTAGCCTCAACACATGCCGTTAAGTTAACTTGACCTCGACATAGGCCTAGAAGTTACACACTCTTCATTGACTTTAAAATAATTGTTTTAAAGTCAATGAAGACTGAAGGTTAAATTTGATTAATATGCTTTCACTTCACTTAATTAGCTAATTATATCTCATTAGATACATCCCATCCAAAAATATATACACACCGATTTGCTATTAATGGATCCCCTTTCTATACGGTGAATAATGCTATTAGGAACTTGCTTTTTAGAAACCTTTTAGAATCCTCATATTCTTTTCCCTTGAGCCCCATCGAGGCACCGCGAGTACTTGAATGAGAAGCCGTCGTATAAGTAAGTGGGTTCTCCCTTTTCGAGGGGGGAATAATGGTGGGGATTATTGAAATGGAAGGAGTCGCGGCGTGGCCGTTGATGGCTATTAGGACTCTGGCCTCAGCACTCGAGCTATTGAAGTGACTGACATTCAATGGTCCCTGGATACTTAGGAAGTGCAGGTGTAACACGGTTTACGGTTGCGGTTCCCTTGAGCCTTAGAAAATGATATTTTGACAATTTTCATTGAATATTACATACCAACAATATTTATCATCAAATATCTGACGAAGTGAAAATTGTAGTGTTTGAAATATACAGCCTATTATAATAGCATAAATTTCTGGAGCTTCACGCACGAATTGCTAATTGACATAAAGCTGTTTCTAATGTATCTCTTCAATCAAGCTCTTAAATTCTCTGTTTCGTTTAAACTGCGTAAAATGGGAATATGACATTATTAACAAGTGTTTACGGATGCAAGTCCCAGACAATTCTATTCAATTTTGATTAGAAATTATTATTACAATGAACGCATTAAGTTTCATAAAGTCTTAAGTATTAAAATAAGCACTGCTTCTGGGTCACTTGAAGTTAAATTTGTAAGTCGTTGCGTCTTTGTGAGATAAATTAATCATACACGGGAGAAAAATCAAATAGAGTTCCTTATATCGAAGCTATAGAAGCTCTTAAATTAACGCTAGTGACCGTGTCGAGATATTGTATCAACTCAAATAATACTTTGAATTTCATGGATTTATTTACAAAGCTAATTTTATTGTAATTGGTAAATCAAAACAAATCCAAATTAAGCCTTTTCTGTAGTTACTGGACCTAAAGAATTTTCACTAAGCCTGACAGATACCGACGCGATAATTGACAGCACAGATGCTTGTATAAAAGCAAAAACAATTTTATAACAAAATCAATACAAATGAAGTAAAACTTCCGAAATCAAACATTCAATTATGCTTTATTTCGTTACATTTTCAGTCTGGGCAAAACCAACTGCCCTCCGAAAAATTATCCAAGAAATCGCGTACATTATGCAGAAAGATGAACAGCAGTTCCAATAGTAATTAACAATTTTACTTGCATAACAAATGTCTGTCTTATTATAGTTACGGATCAAAATAATTTTGTCTCATTATGATTATTCAGAAGTATTTTTGAAACGGAAAGGAAATATTTTCTACATTTCACGGTATGAATGAAAAACAAATACTAAAAATGATCCAGATAACAACATGTACTGCAAAAATGAGCATCATTATTGATTTTTTTTAAATTATGAAATTTATATTTCACGACACTGTATATCTTGTATACGTTTCGAAAAATTATGAATATCCAGTTTACCTTTTCTAGATTTATAAGGACTTAATTGAATTTCGTAGACTTTATCTTAACATCTTGGCATAGTTTTTAATTCCTCCTTGTGACTGCGTAAATTTAAATATTAAAAATAAATCTAGCTAGATATTTGATTTGGATAATTTATGGAATAAGCTGATTCATTAAGACTATTGTCTACATAGTCTTGGAATATTTTTTTATGATGGCGAATTATCATTTTTTTCCGCATAGAGAAAGAGGCATTTTTCAAATTTGGAATTTATAATTGTTCTTTCATTGCGGCATTGGTTAATTCCCTAAAACTATGCATTAGATTGACGCTATTTAGTTTTTTTTTTCTTATTTTCAGTCCTGTGAATTTTCTGATTCACAATTACATCCGCATGCTTTTAACTATTTTCAACCTTAAAATCATTCAATCTCTATTTTTAAGAAAACCATTTGCAGTATGTTTGTGAATTATCATTTCTGCAAGATTACACACTTGTCTATTCTGTTGCCTATTAATGTTTTGCTTTGAATTTTTGATTCAAATATTAGCAAACTATGGGATAAACTTTACTCCCTAATGTTGGTGAAATTGAAGAGAAATATTTCTCTAGCTAGCAGCACGCGCACGGTGTTGCCCGTGGAATCAGGACTTCAACAAAATCGAAAATAAACGTCCACAATGACACAGAAAATTTTTTAACAAAATCTTAACAAAAGATACATATTATGGATTTTGCCGCTTATTCTTCTTCGCGATAATGACATTTCAACTGTAGGAAAACAGTACAGAGTACGTTAATCCATAACAGTGTTAAAAAATTGCAATGTGAAAGTCATTATTAAACAGCAAGCAAAATATGAAAGACAAAAAAACACGTTAAGACACTGCCTAAAATAAGTCATTCAATTAAAGGTTATGACGTTTCCTGGGCTCTGTAACGCCAGCCAATAAAAATCCAACAATGGATTCTGGGAGCGTTTACTTGCTCCGGAGAAATTCTCGCAGAGAAAGATAGCTGGAAATAAAGGACTTGGAACCGCCCAGGGAAAAATTAATTTGAAAAAAATAGGAAAACGATATTTTTTAAGCGTTCTTGTTTTAAATCCGACAGAAACGTTTCAGTTATAAGTTTAAAAAATTGACATGATAGCGACATTAGAACGTTGGATACGAGAATTTTAATAAATCCAAATGCAAAATTAAAATAAAAGTGATTATTTTTTTCAAAATTCTCAAAATTCAGTAAATTACGTTAGACGTTTGCAAAACCTTCAATAGAACCGAAATCGTTTGTTATTTTTTATGGTGTATCTATTTTTTTCGCATAATTATCTTTAACCATGCTATTGAGAAATTCGTGCAAAAAAACACCCACAATATTAAAAAACAACACGAAATATGAAAAAAATTATTTTCTGATAAAATTTTTAAAAAATTCGGACTTCGAGGTGCATTGAGTAGTGATCACCAAAGATAAATAAATTTAAAAAAAAACAGTTTTAAAAACATATTTTTATTAGTTTATTAAAAAGTGGATTTTTCATTATTTTCTACTTTTCTAATCCTTAACTTATAATTCTTTATTAAGACAATTATGTAATCTTGAAAAATCATTTTTTTCTTAAAATCAATACCAGATGGCGCCACTGTTATGGAATCAAATTACATTAAATTATTATTAACTGATAATTATGGTAATCTGAAATAATCGTTTTATACACATATTAGTATCATTTTATACACGCGTATAAAATTTCAAAACTTATGTACATTATGAAATGAATGAAAAATTGATTATAATAATTCATCTTTACAAATATGAAATATGTTAAATTAAGTAAATTTTTTTAAAAACGCCTACACCGATTCAGTAAGCATTTGAAACATTCAATTTACTACAAAAATTATATATTCTAGAGTGAATTAGTTATTAATGATTACAGCACGGTGCATGTTTGCAAACATTTCCAGAATATTCATCTATGGTCTTCCATGTGAGAAATTATTGAAGAGAATGTGTGATTCAATAATGAGTGAGGATTAGTACAGTGATTACAAATTTTGTGAAAAATTAACTTTTAAAATATTGTGGCAAAATAAGATCATCATACAATAAGTAAATATTTGTATGATGTTGATGAAGGAAAAGCTCTTTACAACAAAATAAAACGCTTGAGATATTAAGACGAAATTGTATTATAGATCACGCACATAGATTTGCAATGCAGATGTGGTAATGAGATTTCTTTTCTAAAACACAAACTTCGAAAACAAAAATTTTTGTTTTAATTATTAAACTATCACATCCAACTAAGCGAAATGAGATGGTATTCAGGACAATATTAAAAGGAAAATATATAAGCATCTAATAACCAGTTTTAATTATTTGAAAATGGTATGGAAATATTTGTTTAACTGTGAAATATTGTATTTAACTTCAAAAATCTAATATTTATTATGATAAAGAAGAAAATTTAAAAAGATCTTTACTGATTTTATCAAAAGTGAAACTAAACTGGAAAATTTACCTTCTTTTACTTTAGAGATCGAATTACCTAGAATAGTTTCCTGTATCTGGATTATCTCTTTCCAAGAAACGAGGCCATGTTTTCCTTCTTCTTTCTCTACTCGGGAAAGACTAAGCCGTCTAGACGATTTCAGGAAATTCAATTAAATTTACAATGGAAATTCTCTGTCCCTTTATATATATGCGATTATGTTAGAAATAAAATGCATCAATTCTTTTATATTCCGAAGTATCATTCGTTTCAGAAAATAATTTCATATGATTTTAAGATATATAATATGAAAGCTTACTAACTCGATGCTGCTTTTTCTTTGCAAGATGATATTACTCAAATCTGAAGTGAATGACTTTTAGAGAAATTATCTTTGATATTTGAAGTAACCAAGTATTTATTTAATTAACTCGGAAACTTATACTTTGCAATATAAAGAAATTATTTTATATATTTTGTTATTTTTTGAAGGACACAGAACACGACACATACCCCTGCACCTGAAATCAGAATATCTGATTCTCTGAGCATTTAGATAGGTATAGAGTGTCTTTTTATTTCCCCCAAAAATATATATTTGACATGATAGCTGACATATAAGAGATGGAAAAAAATACAAATTAAAAAAACACAAATATAAAAATAAACACTTAAAAGCTTACTTACGAAAAATTTTTCGCTATAAAATCCTATATACATTAATACGAAACAAATGAAAAGGCATGGAAATTTATTTCAAGATGCTCACAAAGAATAATTAGAAACAAAACATGCTTGAGAGCAGTTCATGAACGCGTTTTGAATAGAGGAAAAATATTGTATCGCTGGTTTCAAAGCCCTATTTCAACTATTTTCAGGCAGGAATGGCGCTAGAGTTTGCCCGACGGGGGGGGCACGATCTCCCCGACAGGGAAACGAGTGTAATAAAATTGGTCTCAAATTTTCACCAGATTATTATTTATCAACTACAGATGAATACCCCTTACAAAAATTTTCCCCGACGGGGGGGGGGCCCTGTCCCACCGGTCCCCCCTCTGGCGCCACCCCTGTTTTCAGGACCCTCAAAAAGTTTAATTTTGAGGGTCCAAAGGTAAAGTACTCAAGTGCGTTTTCCGTTGGGCATGGATGATCTGATGAGGGGAACAGTAAATGTTCTTGTTGAAGTTGTTTAAGGACACAGCGACCTGCTGGCCGCGTCCTGAGTTCTATAGCGCATTTCTAAACTTGAATCCACCAAAGACACGCTACAGAACGGGCGTGAACGCCTGCTTCACGTTCAATCCAATGAGGGCCCCTAATAACACAAGACGCTGTACAATATTGTTACGATATCTTCACGATATTGTACGGCATTCAGAATACCGGACAACGTCGTAGAGATATCGTGCAATATCTTGTGCTAATAGGGGGTACACATTCTGCTACTGTTATGGTGAGAAAGAGGAGGGTGCGGCTCAATTGTCGTCCAATCAAGGTAACGGTGGTTCAAATGGGAAAATCCACCCAAATTAGTCGGGTAGCTCCAAAGCTGACCGTAAATTTAATAAAATGAAATTTTTTTAAAGAATGAACTTTATCCTTTCTAATCCAAACGCAATGTGGAAATTAACCCTTTCGTTTGCACTGACTTGGCTGACTCGTGTATTGAATAGAAAAAATGATGGGAGGCTGTCTTTTTCAAACATCCGGTGATGTTAAAGGCGTAGGAAATCTTTATTCGCGTGACTCTTTTGTTTCTCGAATTTACTCTCAATTCGCTTTTGTTTCGCTGAAATACTATTGCATGAAAATTGGAGAAATAAAATGAAACTAAGGTTAAAATAAAAATTGTTTTATTTCTTAATAAAATATATTACAATGTCATTTCTTTTGTTTGAATTCGTCAATCGCTGAATTACAATTCGTTTTTCAATTTTTTTTATAACTTCTGTTGTTACCCTTTATCTCTAAAGTAAGACATTAGTTATGTTTTTAATACATGTAGTTACCGAAATATAAAGGATCGCGTCACCAATTCTTGCGTACTTTTGCCCAACTTGAACTACAATTCCGATTTTCAATTTTTTTTTTTTTTGTAACTTCTGCTGTTACCATTTATTTCTAAAATAAGACATTAGTTACGTTTTTAACTTAAGGTACCCGACTGTGTTCGGAGACATTTTTTTGAAAAATAACTTATATATATTTTTAATGTTATTTTTCAACTGCACATGTTTTATAACTATGAATATATTGTAAAATTAAGCTTTCAAAATAATATTTTTTTAAAAAACTGAGAAATTTGAAGAAAAATGACTAAAATATTTGCCTTACGCTAACAGCCATGGACAAAATCATATTCAAAATATACATAAATCCTTGTAGGAGTACATTTTTATGACAGTTATCTGTGTTACGCTCTAAAATCTTTTTTGTACTTCAAAATTGTTTTAAGATATAGCTGATCATAGTTACTAAACTGGTAATTTTTCATAAAAAATACTTTTCGTTTATATTTAAACACTTAAAAATATTACTTGATTTTAAAATTGACCTTAGTTTTTAGAGGAAAACATCAAGCATATTACAGAAAACAATCTCAGAAAATTTCCTATCAATACTTGAAAAACTTTTGAGAAATCGATGTTACGGTCGACAGTTTTCCTCAGAAATATAATTTCCCAGAAAACGCATTTAAAGTTTTCATGCAACATAAAATAATGCTTACAGTTCGGTAATAAAACAGCTGTAACTCCATTTGTAATTCACGTAGAGTAAAAAGTGAGACAGTTTTAGAAAGCTGATTACACAGGCTACAAAATTAAGTCAATGTTTTTTGGTAATTTCATCAAAAACGACGATTTTAAACCAGTCGGATACCTTAAGTAGCTACCTGGATATAGAGGATCTCCCATACAAATTTTTGTGGCTTTTGGAGTGTGTATCCAATTCCTTCCTGAGACCCCAATGGGAGGAACGTAGTCCAACGTTAAAAATTTTTGTTTTTAAATCTGTAAGTAAGTCAGCGTAGCAATTAATTTAAAAGAGAAAAAGCTCTTGAAGAAGCTGAAAATTCTCAAGTGTCCTGTACTGAATGGATTGAAATAATAATAAATGACCTAAATAGGCTGCGTCATCTGATTGGGACGTTAAATAAATTAAAGTTTCTTATTATGAACATCGTAAAATGACACGGAATTGCAAATTTTTTTAGATGCATCTTTCTTCCTATATAAATTTTTATACAAGGATATTGAGAACAAATTAGTTTTGAAACACAGCGTGAAAATAAAACATAAAATACCCACATTCAGTGTTTTAAACACGCTAGGCTCAAACCCTTGGCAGACACGAGACATAAGTAAGAATAAAGAGCACCCAGCAAATTGGGTGCAATTACGGTGTGTTGCAGGTTACTCCTAGCAAAACCGAAAATGAAATAATGATCTTTGATACATCATCGCGATTAAACAGAAGCTAATGCCGAAACATTCATCTGGCGCAGCATAACCGAAGATTGGCTTTTGCGCCATTAAACACAAACCAAACCAAATAAACAAGAAATAATGATCTTTGAAACATCATCACGGTTAAACATAAGGTAATGCATAAACATTCATCTGGCGCAGCATAGCCAAAGACGGCTCTTGCGCCATTAAACACAAACCAAACCGAATAAACATGAAATAATGATCTTTGATACATCATCGCGGTTAAACAGAAGCTAATGCCGAAAGAGTCATCTGGCGCAGCATAGCCAAAGATGGCTTTTGCGCCATTAAGCACAAACCAAACCAAATAAACATGAAATAATGATCTTTGATACATCATCCCGGTTAAACATAAGCTAATGCATAAACATTCATCTGGCGCAGCATATCCAAAGATGGCTCTTGCGCCATTAAACACAAACCAAATAAACATGAAATAATGATCTTTGATACATCATCGCGATTAAACAGAAGCTAATGCATAAACATTCATCTGACGCAGCATAACCAAAGATGGCTCTTGTGCCATTAAACACAAACGAAACCAAATAAACATTCATATGCCCCATCCTCGTCTTCTATATGGTCTTTCTGATGGGACTAGTGATAAAATATCTCGCTTCATTCCTTCATAAGAATGTTTTATGAAATATGATATGTAATTACTTGGTTTACAAATAAACATATTAATTATACAAAGGCCATTGGGGTTATTTTAAAAAGCATTATTGTTCCCTGTCAGTCAATAATTTTATTTATTTATACCTTTCATCGCACGAAGAAATGCGTAGTACTTCAAACGAATAATTAACTAGGAAACAACGACATATTACACGAAATACTCTGAATAGATTTCTTGAATTCACAATTCAGCTAAAACCACACCAACTCTTGACGAGTGAAAAAATAAGCTCTTCCAAGATTTCTCAATGTCATTTCTGCTTAGTTTTCATTTTACTTTTCACAGTCACATGAGAAAGTTCATTGTCATTTAAATGTGGGCTTCCAGATATCTTTATTCATATTTCTCTTCATGTCATCTTTATTCTCCAGAAATGAGTTTGTGGGATAATGAATCATCACTTTTGCAAGATCCCTTTCGAAGAATCGGTTTGTAACATTCTCAGGGTGGCGAGTGAATTCTAATTAAATTAGCAATGCATATGACAGCACATTAAGTTTTCCGTTCAAAGATTATACAAAACGTGCGCAATGAATTTACGAAAAGAAATATAATAAGCCATAACGCGTGAGTGACATCTGTGTTTTTTAATTAGCTTATTCGTTAAATATTTTTAAATGTACCTTTCTTTATTTTTAGCATGTTTGTAAGTGTATTTTGCTAATAATAGAATCAGGGTTGGAAATGTATCTTTAAACTCCATGATACATGAATTTGCCATACGCAGTGAATGATTTTCGACGATTTTTGTACTGTTTTCTTCGCATCCCTCTTATGCACTTTCTACATTTTTCATTATTTTCTTTTCCTATTTATCTTCTTCATTTACTCAAGTTCCTTTGATCATCGAAATAAATCAAATTTTTAAACATTTCCAAAAGATGCTGTAGAACTATTTGATGAGCCACCGCTTGCTTATAACGGAATGTTGAGAATAATCGCAAGAAAACCCAAACCAGGAATCGAAATAAAAATTTGGAATTTTTTTTAACTCTTTTTTAAAGAGTTATTTGTTTATTTAGGTTATTTGCGTGTGTCAACAGTAGGAATGCTCCTAAAATATATTCAAGGGCTAGGTCACAGAAAGAAAATATTACTCTTTCAAATAATTTGAAGTGCGTGACACTTTTCTTTGTTGATTTGGAAATGGTTCTCTTAGAGAAGCATTTCAAACACAAAATACAAAAAATGGTTTAAAACTATCTGTATTTCATATGGAGATGATTTTAATGTTATTCAGTACTTTTTCATACAAAACATTACACTATTATTGTCTCATGCATATTTATTTTTATTTATGGAGTATACATTCACATGCTGATGGAAAAATATTTGAAAAAATTGAATAGCGCATCTTTAATTGATATTAGTAAGTCTGTAATTGTAGAATTGATAGGACCCATTTAAATTAAATGTAAAAATTCAAATACCTTTCTTAGTAAATTTATAAGCTCAAATTTAAACAAAATACCACAAAGTTTAAGAGGAAAAATTATATTTTCCACATTTCTTAAACATAGACAAATGTTTACTTAACTTACAAAATGCATTAAACTACAAAATATTTAATTTAAAGCAAAAGCAGTCATTTATACTTTTTGGGAAATAAATACTTCCGCTAATCTCTTTATTGTTTTTATAATACTTATATTTCTTCGTATTACTGTGACTAATTAGTGCTTATCTGTTTGTGTATTTACTGATAATTTGAGCACCAATTATTCCGGCGGTATTTAAATACTCAAGATAATGAACTGTTTGTAAGATAAATAGTTTAATTTAATCTGGCTAAAATCTTTCATTTTATCTCACATAACTGAAAATGTTTGTAGCGGCTAATAGCTAATGAATTCATTAACTAATTAAGATATTCGATACCAATTAAATTACATAATGAAAACCCTGAATTTTATGTAATGTAATTTTAATTTAAACTTAATGTGTTATTTAATATACTTGCATTTTTCATATTATTCATTTTCATTATTTACTTTGTATCAGAAATATTTCTGCTAGCTGATCTGAATAGTCGTTTCACAAATTAATTTAAGCATTCATTGTCTTTAAGAAAACACTTTGTTGAATTCTTTATTATTTCTGCACGACATTTAAACAGGTACAGTTTTGGAAAATACTATATTTTATAAAAAAAAACAATAATTTTTTTTATTAGAAGTCTGAAAGAAAGAGGAACATAAAAAATTGCTGAAATTTTTTAAATTTTATATATTACCAGGAAATTATTTCTGTTTCTAACTTTTTTTTTAAAGAATTGCTCATTTTTAACTGACAGAGTAATTAAATCGGCGTTTGATAATATTTCATAATTTCCTCATCCATAATTAAAAACATGGAAGTGAAAATAATGTGCCTTACTGCACAAACAACAAAGCAATTTATGCTGTGTTCATTAGTAAGACTTTCCCTGGTTTCAATAGTGGTATTTCAGATAAAGAAATTGCAACATCATAAATATCAAAACAAATATTTTTCACAAATTGTGCTAAAAATTTACATATATTTGTTTTAATTTACATCTAAATTTTAGTAACTAAATTTTAAAAAAATAGGGAGTCGGAACCAATATACCGACAATGTTAAATTGGCCTTTTTCGATGTACCTTTTCTCAAAATCTGTTATAGATACATGTTTGAAATTTTTTATACAAGTAAAAGTATACCTTTTTTATTATACTGAAATCAGCTTTTGGTTAATTTTTAATTTTTTATAAATTTACAAAATATTTAATTATACATAGTCAAATTTTACCCTATTTTGTAATAAAAATTTGTAAAAAAGTAAATTTTGAGTTTTTTTTAAAGGAACTCATTTAAATATAATGAGAAAGATGTACTTTACTAGTATAAAAAAATTCAAACACATATCTATAACAGATTTTGAGAAAAGATACATCGAAATGCTTAATTTAACATTGTCGGTATAGGAGGTTCCGACTCCCCTTACTTTTGTGATTTCGAATTCTCTAAATTCTATTGAAGTAGTGGTACCGTTATTATATTTTTAAAACAATAATCAGTTTTAAGGAGGAATATTTTTTCAGTTAAAGATAAGTGAAGATTTAGTTTACATTTGTAATGCTGACTATTTATAAACACATTGGGGTCAAAATAACAGCTAAGAGATGCGAAACAAGAGTCTCCTACATAGTGTAGTTTAGTTTAGTTACATTAACGTTCCTTTTCGAAGCAACACGAGGACTATTTCGGGACGGAGCTCGCAATTTTGAACCGTGGTTAGATTGCAGGACGACACCTAAGGTGGAACTCCCTGTGCATACTTCCGCACCACACCTTTCGGAGAACAGCACAGTATAAGTTATTATGAAGTTACGATGTTTTTTCCTGAGAAAAAGGAAAAGATATTTTAATTTCTTCTTCTGAGTTTTAAGGACAACCCTTGCAAATAAAACTAGTTATTTTTTAATATAAAGATTTTCAGCCGCCGAATGTTCTTTAGCCTCTCACATCCAGCGAGGCGGTCTAAAAGTTTCCTCTTAACAGCGACGAAGGCCGGTCTGAGGCGGCTGGCTCCTTTTGAGGGGGGGAGGGTTCTGAGATCGATTAGGAGATAAGCGCGGTAGGGGGTCCAATTATTCTTGCCAACCACAGCCCATTTCCATGGGCCTTAAGGGAAGCTATAGCAGGGGTGGAGTAAATGACCACCAAGGTTGGGAGAGTCAAATTCATGTCTAATCATCCCAAACAGCCCCGGTTTTAAAGGGGATAGAAGAAAAAAGTCGCCTCGGGATTAAAGAGCTAATTAGAAACTGATTTCACGAGTAGCGTTAATTTGAAATATTGCCTTTAAATGTCATTGCTTTTGTTTATTTGCAGTATTTGTAAGGATTTTCTGAAATTTGTAAATTTTGTTCCAAATCCCTCTGTTAATAACGCTGTAACGCCGTATTTACATACTCTCTTGGCCTTTGTTTTTATTCTTCTTTTGTCGAGCCTAACTGCTCTATAATGATTAAACCTACAGGGAATTACACAGAGTTTTTGTTTTACAAAGTTTAATAGCATAGTACAAGTTTGCAACTTTGTATTTTATTCGGAAAATAAATGAGCTCCATTTGTCATGTTAATGTGGAATTCTATGAAAATGTGATGGAATGTGATTCGGAACTATGAAATAATAGCTTTTTTTTAAAAAAAATCTCTTTTGAAATCTTATACAGCTTTCTTTCATAAAGAATGCATTCTTGAATGTCACAATAATTTTTAACCGTAGGAACAGCAAACATTTATTTGTAATACATTT
>BGPR01007996.1:0-67031 GCA_013235015.1 Araneus ventricosus | reverse complement strand
TATATATATATATATATATATATATATATATATATTGTCACAGTAAACTCTTCATTACAGAATGTACACATACCATACATGATGATTACTTTCCTTACGTACCAATAAATCAATGACTTAACTTCCCAAGATCTGAGAATAATAACAATTTTGCCTAACACGCATGCGTTATTTTATGAAATTATCTAGATATCTATAACTTGTTTTCATGAAATTGAAGCCTCCGAACAAATAAGTAAATAATGGAGCTTAGCGTTTATTCGGCATCCACTTTATAAAAGAAATGTTTATAGCTATTTATTTTAGTTTTGAATATGAAAGAGACATGTTGGATAAATTCTTTATAGCTCTTTTACTTTTATGGAAGTAAAATGAATATTGTGAAATGTTTTGCTTGCCTGTAAATGAAACAAAAACGTGCTTAGGTGATGCAAACCATGGAAATATAATATTTTGTTTTTGTGCAGTATAAATAATTTATTTGGAAATAATTGCAACCAAAGTTTTTCTAAATTAATATAATTCTATAATGCAAATTTTTTTATTGAAAATCCGTTATCTCCAGATACTGAAAATTCAGAAAGTATTTGAGGCTTAATCATTATACTTAAATGCAAAGAAGACAATATATTACATGTTATATCATGTTAAAACATTATTAAATATCAATCTACAATAAATAAAGTATTTCAAACAAAAATTCATTATATATACCGTCCCGTTAAGTTGGCAATTTTAAAGAACGCTCATTGTCCCATATTTCATGACACTCTTTTCTGACAAAACATGATGTTACTGAATATTTTATATCGATCAGCTTTAAAGGGTTTTCTAGATTCATTTCGAGTTTCCCGTCTTTACAATAACGAATAAAAAAAGGTTACATAATGTAAAAGAGAAAACTAATGCAAATCCTACGGAACTAAAACTTTATTTATTGATTATAGAAGTGATATTTTAGGGATGACACAAGACAAATGGCCCATACAAACCCTAAATAGGCTCGAAGATTATATAAACAGGACATTAATAACATTAAACGAAATGACGTAAAAAAATTTACACCAAGTTGTCAGAAATATGGAAAATAGAGGGGATTAAGGCGGTCAAAAAATTGGATTATCTCTTCTAAGGTCCTTTAAATAGCCTCTTGATTAATCTATAGATAATGCAATAACATTTCCTTAAGTTGAATGCTTTAAAAAGTTGGTATAAAGGTATTTGAATGCATTAAATAGTTGGGAAATCAAATATGACTGCAGACTGAAAAATAAGCTCTATCTTTGAATTCAAAGAAGGCGTTTTCCTTGTTTTCTCGACCAAATATAATTTTTAATCCGAGTGTTTTATATACGAAAATAGAACTAAGAAGATTAAAACAGAAATAAAAAGCTTTTAAAGAAATTAAATGAGAAGAAACAATTCTCTTCTAATTATAACCATATTCTCAGGAAGTATTTGGTCAGTCTCGTAAGTATATTATTGCTTTTCTTGAAAGCTTTTATTATTTGAGTGAGTGAAAGTATTTAAGTGAAAGAGTAGAAATTATGGAAGAATATCCTTTAGAATCCATTATTAAAAGCTTTGAAAATAACGCTTGTAATTAGAACCTGTTTGCGTAGGATGTGAAGTGTTTAAATAACAAACAGGTTCGAGAGAAAAAATGAACTGTCAGTACGCCATCATAGTCGGCTAAAAATTTGAATCATTACAAATGGATTTGTTATAAATTCATAATAAAACATGTCCACCTTAAGTAACTCCTTGCTATATTTTACGCTATTATTCCATCCTCTTTTCATTAAAAAAATATTTATTTTAGATTTTTTAATTTTTCTCTTTCAAATAAATAAAATATTTATTTAATTTTTTAATTTTTTCATTAATTTATAAATAAGCCTGTATTGAAAGAAAAGCAGATAGTTAGACATCCAAAATAGCGTCATTAAGGTATCCGCATACGTTCGAAAACCCATTTTTGACCGAAAATCATAATTTTGTTTTAATGTCTTATCTGAAAGCCTATTGTTTTTAGTTTTCAAAACAGTTTTTATTTTACATTTATGATGATCAGAAGTGAAATTAGAGACATTTTAGTAGAACTTGACAGCTGAAAATGGAGTGGTAAATAATGCGATAAAGAAGCATTTTTCATTGTTTTTACTTAAGATATTTAAATTTTATTGTTTATTTCTGTTTTATACTATTTTACATATACCAGGTATTATTTTGAAAGATTTTCAGTGTGAATTTCTTTGTTTTCTATAACAATGTTGCAAATTTAGGTAATTTTGAATCATTGCAGTATCTTGATTCTCCGTTAATGATGTAATTTTTGATAATAAACGTAGAAAAAGTACATAAATTGTACTTATGATCAATATCAATCACTAAAAGTATCTCTAGATCAACTAATAGCCATTATAAAGTTATTTGACTGGAAAACAATATTCAAATCTATCTATGGCGGCTGAATGATAGAAAACGATAATGACACATAAGGCTCAAGAAAACGACAAAAAAAATTTCCAGTCAGAAAATTTTTAAAAACGTGCTAAGCTGGCAAAAACTAAGGACTAGCCTACAAAACTGGGGAGTATTGAAGAAAAATTCTTTTTTCTTCTCATTGTAAATTAAAAACATAAACTTTAAACTCATTTTTCTCGAAATGTGATTTTTTGCAAAATTTTGATTTTTCAAACACGATAACTTAAATTCATCTTAAAATATCCGTCTAAAATTTGGCATACATATTATTTATTATATTGTCTAGGTAATGAACCAAAATATAAGAGAAATAATTCTCCATTAAAAAGTTATGTATCTTTTAAGGTTTGAAAAAAGGCCAAAATTCTTTAAAAATTCATGATTTCACACTAAAACTCTTATAATTTACATGTTTTTAGATACATTGCAAAACTTTTGCTTCAGGACCTAGCCAATAGTTGAAGGATTATATATGCTAAAGGATTTATCATTCTGATTATTTCTTTTTGAACGAGGGTGTTTGAAAAAAGGTCAAATTTAGTGCAAAAAAATCTAAGTTTTTTCAAATTTTTAAAATACATTTAATTCATTTAACTTTTTTCTATGATTTATTAAGCTTTAACATAAATGTCATATAAAAATACAAAAGTATTGCTTCAAATATCATTATTTTAAAAAAAAGGCCTCCGAACGTAGTCGGATACCTTAAGTATCAATAAACTAAATTTAAGTTTGAAGGCCCAATTCAGCAAATTTGTTGCTACCGAATTTTGCCGCAGATAAGTGACAGAAATGTGAAGCGTATTTAAATTTCAGGCTATCATGAGCTAACAGAAACACTCATAGACAGTTTCTTGGCTCATTAAGGCGGATACCATATCGTGAACACCAGAGTTAAAAATTGAAAAACGAAATATCAGCTTAAGTGGTGGTCGTAAAATCCATAGAGATAAAACTAGACCCTGTACGATATATTTCTTTTGAGTATTATCAATAAGGAAATTGAAGGTGTTTTAAAAACTTTCAAACGCTGTGAATCAGAGTTTAGGCATTCTAATAATATATGGCGAACATTCATATAACAGTTACATCGTGGACACATTGGCACATTTTAAATTTTTTTATTTTTTCTCTTTTCAAATAGCAAAAATATTTATTTTTAAAATTTTTATTTTTTATTAATTTATAAGTATTGAAAGAAAAGCAGACAGTTAGACTTCCAAAACAGCGTCATTAAGTATGAATAAACTAGATTTAAGTTTGAAGCCCCAATTCAGCAAATTTGATGCGACCAAATTTTGCCGCAGATAAGTGACAGAAATGTGAAGCGTAATTAAATTTCAGGCTATTATGAGCCAACAGAGACACTTTCTTGGCTTGCTATATCGTGCACACCAAAGTTAAAAATCGAAAAATGAAATATCTGTTTAAGTGGCGGTCGTAAAATCCATAGAGATAAAACTGGACCCTGCACGATATATTTCTTTCCTCAAAATGCCTTTGTCGGGTACGTAACTGTATTTGAAAAAGAGCATTTGATCATAAAGAAACAAATTTGATTAAGGTAAATTTCTAAAAGCAGTGGCGCAGTAGTCTACTGGTAAGGTCTCGGCCTCGGATACTGAAAGTTCCAGGCTCGAAATCCGATTCCACTGAATATCCTTCGTGCATTTTGCCTGGTTCACTTTAAATCATACGTAGGAGGTTAAATGCGTACCCCCGCTGGTGTGGTGTGGAAGCTTGGAAGGGGGTGGCAGCGCAGGCACCGTCCTCATCATCTGACCGCTAGTTAAAAATTACGAGAAATAGCTCTCGTGTTGTTTCGAAACGGATCGTTAATATACTGAACTTATTTCTAAAAGTAGATTGTTTTAGGAATATTTTCTGATATTATTCCTCTGAGCTATAATATCTGATAAAACAAACTAGAAACAATATTGATAGAAGTAAATGTGAAGAAAGCGAATTATGCAAATACTTGATTTTGTAATAACTTTGTAAAAGGTTACAATAAGTATTTTAGAATATTAATAACGTAAAGTAAAAAGTCAAATAAAGGAAATAAATGTGGGTCTCCAATTTCTCCGAAGAGTTATTCGACAGATGCTCCGATTCTTCGCTAGTTTGAAGATGTTACAGACTTTAATTTGCTGCGTGCGAATTTTGTCGTAGCTCCCGATTTTTTAATGAAAAGGTCATGTTAGTATTTGTTAAGGTATGTGACTACCTTCGGAGCACTTTTTTTCAAATTTTTAAATTTTTAATGAAACATTCATGTTTTTAATTAAAATGAGTTATAAAACTGAGAATTCCAATGCAATTTCATTGGAAATTTCATTCACTTTCAAATTATAGGCAATTTTTAGCAAAATTTTAGTGAAAATTTGCACTTACGCCAAACCTCCTATAAGAAGTTGTATTGAATATATTTCATAAATATTTGCACAGTATATAGCTAACATGCTTATCTGTGTTATGAACTAGGATATTTTTAATACCTCGAAAGGTGTTGGAGATATTCCAAACTTTGCGAACAAACTCGAATTTTTTTAAAAAAATCATCGATTTTTCTCACTAAAAAGTCAATAAAATAAATAAATATAGGCAGAGAGCTTAGATTCTAGTTCATAACATAGCTAGAAACAAATAAAACATTTTGGCCAAATTTCATTTTAATATCTTAAAAACATTTTCCAAAATTATGTTTGCCGCGTAGAAAAATATCGAAAATTCCAATTTCTCAGAAAACGCTTTTAAAGATTTTCATAGAGTACAAAAAATTTTGTACACATCTTAGAATCTTAAAACTCGCCATATTTACAAGTCAAACCCTCTTTTACTTGATTTTAAACGACTTTTGTGTCCTTTCAGCTTTTCAGATTTTTTCTGAATAATTTTGTATAGTAGATAGTTAGTGGCGTCTCGATATCTGAATTAGCTTTTAGCCAATTTTCATGTAATTTTTAAGCATCTATGGATAAATTTACATTTCAAAACACATGAGAACAGGTAACAGTTCAAAATAAATGGAATTAAATTATAAAACAGCAATTTGAGCGCCAAAAAGTAATTTTTATTGTTGTAATTACTGTTGTGTTGTATTTTTTTAAAAAAGCGTCGCCAAAAACCAATAAAACAATAAAAATAAGAAATGGAAGCTTAAATCTATGTTTTTAGACAATATATTGCTTGAAAATTTAAATATAGTTGTTCAAACTAATTGTTTGTATTTTTAAGGCTCTTTTAATTGCCACTTCCGGTTATTATTTATGCTATAACTTTATTTGTAATTATAGCAGAAACAAAAATAAAGCATTTTTAGATACCTAAATATATGGACTACAAAATAAACAAATAAAACAAATTTCGAAAATTTTCTGTAAAACGAGGAATTTAGGGTAGTCACATACCTTAATCAGTATATAAATCATTTCTATGATCTTGTTCTCATAAAATAATAATAAAAGTGTTCTAAAGCACCGTTAAACTTCTAAAAAAAATCAGTTATCTACTTTTAGCATTATAATTACTGTTTTGTTTGCTAAAAACAAATGTAAATTATTTGAACTATCTACTTCATTGTAGAGCTATTATGACCAATTTTTTTTACAAAACTACTGAAACACGAACATATAAATTCATCATTTCTTTCTGCTTGAATTGATATATTTCAAAAAAAGTTGTTTAAAAAAGATTAATAAGTAATCTATATTTTTACTACAAATGTTATTGAAAAATACAACCTTAATAGCATTTGGCAATAGGATTCAAGACCATAAGTTTCTTAAACCTAGACACTGAAGCAAGGATATTTTATCAAGTTTCAGATCATACAGTACTTTTTCTCTGAATTATTTATAGAAAATAAGGAATTTTATATTCCCATCCGGAGAACTGTTATGTAGTAACACATTTTTTGACAATCAAATTTATATTTTCCATCTTTTAGCCAAGAAAAACGGAAAAACATTTTACTGTCTTTTAACGGCGTGACTTCAAAGAAAAGACTATTTCTAGAAGATACTCTTTTGCTTTTGATTTCCACCTGCCATGGGATTTAAATTTGCCATGTAATTATAACCACATCTTTGAAAGAAGAAATATAAAAATATTAGATAAGTTAGTATAAAAAGGGATGCATGTAAATGGCCCATAAGACCTAGACATAATTTCAACAAACTTATTAATTTAATATGTTTTTAACGACGATTAAAAGTTAGTTAGAGTACCTTGAACACCGAAACTCTCCGATAGCATGTTATACAGTTTAGTTTAGTTACGTTAATGTTCCGTTATGTAGCAACACGTTTGCTGTTTTGAGAGGCTCTTCTAAATTTTGAGACGTGTTCAGATGACGAGTCCAACAACCTTCCTCCACAGCTCTGCGGAATGCCAGCACGAGGAGGTGTGTCCTTCAAAGGTCAGCTTTTAATGAGAACCAGGTTACATAAATGTTTGATCTTTAGTGGAATCGGATAAGAACCTGGGAACCTTGGGTTCCGAAGTGATGACCTTACTAGTCACAGAGGACCCGTGTATTATTCAGATGTAGGATCATATTACATTGGAATAAATATTTCAAAACAAATCCTTAAGTATTTAAACATATAATTTAGGACCACCGACTCTATTTTCATGAGGGAATTTCCAGAAACAAAGCATTAAACAAGTCAAAGAATTCTAAGAAAAATCCAGATATTTTCTTTTTGCTTCTTCCCATCTTTTATGTTTAAATAGGAAAAAGCACCCAAAGTTCAACCGAATAGGATTTGTTGAAATAAAAAGCAGCTTTCTTTTGATGTATTGTTAGTGTTATCCAAACGAATACCTCTTCATCGATCAAAAACTACAATCGGGTAATCGATCATTATTAAGTTTCTATAAGACAGATGTCATTACGAGGGCTGGGTTTTGAAAATTTAATTTAACAGATTAACATGTCAGACGCATTATTGAATGTGCTTAAGTTACCGTGAAGTTAAAAAATCTCAAGGGATTTAAGAGATTTTACGAAAGGAAAAAATTATACGCATTAACGTATTTTTGACACACATCTTCCTAAAAGAAAAAATAAATATTTTTTTAAAGAATGGACTCTTAACGGTTGTTTTCATTTCGCTACATATTCCGTAGCTTTGCTTTTCTAAGGAAGTTTGGAAACTTCAATAAAAAAATATAGTCATATTAAATTTAAAACGTGTCTTTCCATTAAAAGATTAAAAATTTCATATGCCTCCAAACATGAAAAGATATTTTATGTCCACCCTGTATTATAAGTTTTATTTGAATACGAGGGTCACAGTCAGAAATACGAAAAAGCACTTTCACAAAACAAACCAAAATAAGAAATAAAAATAGTTTTTAATTTTTTTTTATAATAGCAAGTACAGTATTTATTCACTTTTTATTTTAATAACAACATATTATTTAATAAAGACGAAAAATCCTAAAAGATTGACTCATTTGTGGTGCTTCACGTTTTACAATTCTTTTAAAAGTGTTAAAATTATCATATCTATAACAGAAATAAGCCAATAATACTAAAAATATTTAAATTTCACGCATTTGGAAGAATCAACTGTTTTTTTAACTTGTATAAAGTATTATTACTATCAGCCTAGTACATATTTTCTCTTTCACCCTAAACAGAAAAAAAGGAATGATTCCCTAGTGAACATATTTCCAGATTCCTCAGAATTCGGAAAAAGTTTTAAGGTTTTTCATTTTTGCTGCGGAAACAGCATCTCCAAGCAAGGGCGAACTTTGTTCCACAAGGTAAGCGATCAAGCCCAGTGATAAGTTTTGTCTCTTTGTTCGATCTCATAAATGTTTCACAAGATCGTTTTGCCTCCTTTTTCACTAAGGATTTGAAAAAAAAACTAAGAAGGTTTTGTCAATAAATCATGCTCACAATTGTTGAAAGTTCAAACTTTCTACCTTTCTTTTGTTAAAAATAGGAAAAATTCGATTTTTCAAGGGTCATTTACCAGGGAACTGTTTTTACTTCTTTATCATAGGTTACTAGTAATACTTAGAGAGAATTAAAAAAAAACTATTACTTTCTTCCAATAAATATAGGGGAAGGTGGTGTACCTTGGACATAAGTGTACCTTGAACCTATGCCAATTTTAGCGCCATCTGTATAGATGTGTAGAAAATGTTATATGTATTTTGTACACTTGCCACCAGAGGTCCCAGTGTACCTGAACTTATTTGTCAAGGTGCTCATTTGAATGAATGAATCCTGAAAAAGGAAATTGACCCATCAAAAGTAATTTTTTCCCTGTTGAATTTTGTGTTAATAGTTCCAAAACATACATAAATTACTTTATAGTAAAATGCCTAACTTATAAAGCACAGTTTTAGCTATAATAACGTGTTAGAAATTATGTTAAGCGTAACCTCAATTTAGTAGTCAGCCATTTTCCATGAAATGGCCAAGTGGTGTACCTTGGACCATGCCGAAGTGGTGTACCTTGGTGCATGACCACTACATGGTCTACCACTTATGTTGTGGAAAAATGTGATGTAATGTGGAAGTTACCACATCCCGTGTTGACTGGAGGATCTGAAAGGCTGCTTCGGAAATTAACATTTGGAATTCACTTGTCTAATTACAATGTTGGTTCAGCCTACTCATAGGAATAAAACTGTTGCTGTAATAATTTTATATTCGGTCTAATCTAAGACCTCATTAAGTAAAAGTGCTCATTAACATTTTTCTGTAGCTAAAATACCAATAAATGTTTATGTTCAAACTATTCGGTTAGATTTTTTAAAACTAGAAATAGCTGGTCCAAGATACATTACCCATGGTGTACCTTGGTCCTATTTGCACTTTTTTTTAAATTGTAAATAATGCACTGAAATGTTTTTTAAAAAAATCTACAAAAAATATATGTTGTGTATAAAGGCCTAAAATATGAAAGAAAAATTGTTTTGTTACTTTTCTTTTAGTAATTATCCAATTAAAAATTAAAAAGTAAAAATGGGACCTAGGTACACCACCTTCCCCTACAATAAAAAGTGTTTTCCCAGAACAACCAAGTAAACTGCACCACTAATGTCTTCCTAATTTGAAAGATTAACCGCATATTGAAAAATATAATGGAAAATTTATGGTATATCAATGATAGCTACTTGATTTTCTTGATTATAAATTTCTTAATTTTCAATTCTTAATATGAATAAAGGTCAATGTCGGTATGTTTGCATGTATGTATGTTCCACATCTCCTCCTAAACCACGGCACCGATTTCAACCAAACTTTGCAAACTTATTAATTAAGACTAGGTTAAGATTACTGTCAACTTTTTAAAGCGCAAAATTTAATTAAACAGTCAGTTAATTAAAAAAGTAACCAAAACCGTTTTTCCGCTGTAAGTTCGGAGCAAATTATCCCCCCAAAAGTATTTTTATACCATCTTAAAGTTCACAATTTTACCTTTTTAATGATACAAATTTTATATCTGTGACATTTTTCCTTCAATTTTTATTAATTTTTAGGAATTTAATAAAAAGTTGACACGCAGACGATTTTAAAATAAATCAAATTTAATGATACTAGAGTTGATACTGATGAGATGCTAGGCAACGGTGTAATTACTTTGCCATTATTATCTGTTTATTTTTTTTTTCAAATATCGTTTGGCAATGTTTTCATTGGTTCTTAAAGAATTCTAAAGCTTATTTAATTAGATTAAAAAATCACTGCAGTTCATATCACCTGTCATTTTACCTGTGTTTCCCAAGAAATAATAAATCCTTATTACTTAATAATATATTAAATGAGAAAGTGCATCTGTCTTCCTCTTTGTTACAGATGCACGGCCAAACTACACGTGGAATAACTTATTTTTGATGTCAAACATCACGTGATCGTAAAGAAAGCCGCGATTATGTGATCTTTCTGAGAAAATAAACAAATAATTTATTTATGGAATAATAACTGAAATTACTCAACTCGACGCCTGATTTTCATTTTTCGAGTTTGCAGTCTATTTAATTTTGGTTATTTATATTTGTATCTTTTCCATATCAGATTTTATTCAAGAAACTGTCGATAAACTGACTCCGGGACAGAAATCTATTAATAGATATGATGTAGCTGCAAGAGTTTTTAGATTAAAATTGAGAAACTAATGTTAATTATAACTAAAGGAAAATATGCGACTATATAGCATTTTATGTATTTTTTTGAATGGTAGAAGTGGATGACATATAGCATGATGGATGGTATATTCCACAGATTATAAGGGCCTGATGATAGCATTGAGTAGAATGATGTAATTTACAGTAACGGAGAATATATGAGGAATAGAGAATGGCTGTTGAATTGGTAATTTTGGTACTGATTAATGAAAGTTGAGGTCAGATAAATAAGAAAAAAATGTGTCACAAATGGAGGGAGGTATTACAGAATATCTACCTGTAGATGCGCTAATGGGCAATAACAAATAACATCAACTTCTTCATATAACAGATAACAAGTTCTTCAATTCCTTAGAATTGTCAGGGGTACCTTCCGACAAGCTGAGATTAAAAGTCGGTGTGCCTGTACTATTGATACGTAGCCTCGATGTACCGAGACTGCGCACGGTTACAAATTGCACACCTAGGTCCAAACGTCGTGAGAGAGTTTAAAACCAAGAGAGTGTTTTAATTTCACGCATTCCGATAATACCGAAGGATTTACCATCCAAGTTCAAAAGGTAACAATTCCCTTTAAAATTAGTATTTGCCAGGCTCAGGGCCAGACACTCAAAGGGGCAGGCGTACATTTGGAAAAACCATATTTTTCCCATGGGCAACTAAATATGACGTGTTCACGTGTGTCCAGACCACAAAACTTCTACATCCGTGAAAAAAACGTAAAACAAAAAAACGTAGAATACAAAAGTGTGTTAGCATAGATAAACAAATTACCTAACTATAACAGCATACACTCCTGTTAGTCTTCCAAATATGTATTATCAACTGTCAAAACTTTTAATTTCCCCTTTCAACATATAACGAAACATTTACATTCATGAATTTAAAAAAATTAATAATTCAAATTCTTCGCGCACGAAGTCGCGGGTAACAGCTAGAACATTACTATAGACTTCTCATTTAGAAAAGCTGAAATTAACGACGCCATTGTTATGTAGTTTTATTTCCAAGGCTAATGTTTACATTCATATTTTCCAGCTTAAATAAAATCACTGTTTAGTCATATTAATATGTGTTCTCTAAAAACTTATTTCCAATATTTATTATTAAAACATTTATAAGAAAATCATAAAATATTATCATCTTTCATAAGAAATTCAAAGAAAATCAACAAAACATTATAAGCAGTGTTTCCCGGAGAAGCTCAATATTTTGGTGAAATTTGTCATACGACATTTTGATATAACAACGACTATGCGCGAAGTTTTTAACATAACATGAAATTATTTCAGGGATAAAATTTAAAGAAAGCAGAAAACAGTTCTTTAACTATAAATGATGCCTACTCCAAGCAAAAAATATATAAATTTTCATTTCTTCAATCAAAACAATGCTGTCCAAATTGTACTTTGTACTTCTAAGATTGTTGTTTTAAATTTTTAAAAATCGTCAAAATTTTGTTCATTTGGGTAAGAAACGGTTGTTGTCAGCAACTAATTTAGTTATTTCAGTCATTCAGAAAATTCATTTTTCTCCATATCTGGTAATCTTAATCCATACTTGTAAAGTCATCCCAGGACAGGTTCATTTATATATCTTTCCTTCTCGCAGGAAGAGCAGAAAATAAAAACACTCGAATAATTTCAGTTGACAACAAGATATATGTATTTGATAATTTCTGAAGAATTTATGTTTAAAATTATAGAAGGATTAATAATGAATTCTAATTTCGAATTCCAAAGAATCTCAATTTAATATACAATTTTTAAGACGTGTGAATTCCATTTTAAGATGAACTTCAATAATATCTTGAAAACGAACTGAAATCTATTGAAAGTTGGTGTATGAAATTAAAAATTCTTTTTTGGAATTTGTATATAAATGCATTTAAGCGGGTTGTATCGTAACGCAAAAATATGTTCGACTCTGAATAATACTTATAGGAAATATTATATACATTAAATACAGTTACACATTAAATGCAAGTTATACATTAAATACGGTTACACATTAAATACAAGTTATACATTAAATACATGTTATACATTAAATACAAATATTTTATACATTACATACAGTTTTTAGCTTTTATATTTGTTTATACATGTTTTCAGCAGAACTATTCCTTCTAAAAAAATGTTACTGTGAGATATACCCTCTGGTACTCAATAGAAACCAGGAGATTAATGAAAAGGAAGGCCACGGTCCGTAAATTAGCTTTAAAAGATGTTAATCTTGATTACTTTGGTGAATTTAAATCTTTTCGATCTTCCGTCAAGTATGGTATCCAAAAGGATTACGACACATATCTACGGCTTAAGGAAATAATCTAATTTCGGATCCTAAAAAATTCTGCCTAATTTCAAAAATAAAAACATCAATTCGCATAATAGTTTATATTATAATAATGTGTGTTATGAAAACGATGGCGATATCGCAAATGCTTTTGTTGCTAATTTTAGTTCTGTTTTCAAGCCTAGCACAGATTTTGGCGGAGATGATGAATACAAAAGAAACTGCGTCGGTGATCCTCAATCGACAGCGTAACCTATGTTGATGTGGTTTTGGCTATCAGGGAATTGAAATCTTCCCTAACTGCTGGTGTTGATGACATTCCTTCTTTTATTATTAAGGCATGCGTAAAGATCTTCATTTGTACCTTCTTGTTTTGTTTAACCTGTCGTTGAGAACAAAGTTTCCTCATGTATGGACGCAAACAAAGATTATTCCTGTTTAAAAAAAAATGTGATGAGCAGGATTGTAAAAATTATCAACCCTTTGCTATTTTAAGTCCTATGTCTAAGATTTTCGAGCCTATAATCCATAAAAGGCTTTTCCACCAAGTTAAAAACCTAATTTCTATATCTCAACACGGATTCATTCCAAAGTGTTCAATAACCACTAATTTATTCTGCTTGACGGATAAAATTATTTCTTCATTTGAATCCGATTCTCAACTTTATGTTATTTACGTCGACTTTTCTAAAGCCTTGGATTCTATCGATTTTGGCATTCCTTTAAAAAAATTACATGGTATTGGTTTTAATGTGAACCTAACTGATTGGCTTCTTTCTTATTTATGTAATCGGATACTCTATATGTTTATTTTAATAATGCTGCTTCTTATGAGTATACAAGTACTTCCGGTGTCCCATAGGACTCTAATCCTGGATCTCTGCTTTTTATTTTATTCATTAATGACCTTACTTGTGTTTTTAAGTACTCTGGGTATCTTTTATTTGCTGACGACTTGAAATTGCTTAGTTCAATTCATTCCAATTTAGATGCTGTTCTTTTACAAAGAGATCTTGATTGTCTTTTTAAGTGGTGCACAGACAACAGATTACAGCATAACATCGAAAAATGTAGTGTTCTTAGTTATACTCGAAAAGCTCAACCTTTGAATCATGTATATAAAATTAACAATCTTGTTTCATCAAGCTCAAATTCAGTAACGGATCTTGGTATCATCTTTGACACTAAACTTGCTTTTTCCCAACTTATTCATTCCATGGTGAGGCTTGGTATTCTTAAACGCAAAACAAGAGAATTTTCCAATGAACTTGCCCTGAAAGTCTTGTATTACTCTCATGTCCGATCCAATTTGGAATATTTCAGTATTATCTATAATCCCAATTACCAAAACAAAATTACAATTATTGAGCGAATCCAAACCAACTTCTTGCGATATTTACTATATAAGAAAAATGGATTTTACTTACAAGATGTATCTTCTGCATGTCTACGTAATATCTTTAATATGCCTACTTTGTGTTTTAGACGATATGTCTTTTGCGTTCTCTTCTTTTACAAAGTTATTAATGGTTAATTGGATTGTAGTAATATATTGAGCTCTAGAAATTTCGCTGTGCCTGTCATATCTTTGAGGAACCATAGAACATTTCAAGAGGTATTTTCTAGATTATTATATCAACAATTATTTCAACAATTTCTCTTTATACAGATTTTATAAAATTTTTAACAAGTTCTCTGATGAACTTGATATTTTTAATATGTCTCCTGGCGCTTTTAAATTGAAATGTTAACAACTTTTAAATACATTATATGTTTTATTTCGCTTTTTTACTCTCGACTAATATTCAACTTTTTTGATTTTTACGCGTTTTAATTTTCCGTGTTCTTATGTATTCGACTATTTTTAAATGTTCTTTTATAGGTTGCACTTAATTTTTGTACTCTGCTTTCGGCGCCGTGTTGCAACTTATTTTTATCTTAAGTGTTGCAATTTATTTTTATTTCTATTGTGTATTTTCATCTTTAAACTTTTAAACTCCTGGTGTTTTTTCTAAGGATTCGGCGCTGTGTGTTTTGACTTTTTAACCCTTGCCTTTTGGAAATGGTCTTTTAATATAATGCTTTAATTTTAAAAAAAAAACTATACGACTATTAGAATCATAGTGTGTTTTAATGTTTTTGTGATTATGTGTTTTCATTTTTAATTATATATGCGTTTCGCAAAATTTTTATAATGTTGTGTATTCTCTGTGTTTAACTTTTTATTTTCTACTGCATTTTTTTGTGATTAACTCGCTGTGGCTTTTGTTCTTTGAGTGTTTGTTGTTTATAGCATTCTGTAAATGTAGTTTTCTCTGTAACGAACTTTTCTTTAAATAAATAAATAAATAATGTCAACAATTATACTTTTACGGTAAGAGAGCCAATGAATATTGGTTCCTTTTGAAATGGAAGAAACCCATATGTAGGCATTAAAAATACATAAGTAGAAATAAATCAGTTTCCGAAAAGAAACTTGCTTCTATTAAATTTAAATAATATAAATGCAAGGCGTCATATTTTTTCTGAGGGTTTTTGGTTTTAATTCAGCGTATTGTGAAAATACGACTGAAAATTATTTATTAATTAAAATTTCAGTGTGTATAGGTTTTCAGGAAAATTATTCAATTTAACAAATATGAACAACACTGAGTGATCGAAATATTTGGAACACCATGTTTCAATATACAAATATGGCTAGGAAATTCCTCTGGCTTTGATTACAGGAGCTAGTCTAGGTATGGTATCTATAAATTTTTGAGACAGTTGAGGAGAAATAACTAACAAAATAGCAGCTCTTAATTCCTTGGAGTTGAATGGCGGTGGTTCGAATCCGTTAATGGATCTTTTCCCTCTATCCCACAAATGCTCCACACACTGCCCCTTCCATCAGCGTGATGGAGAAAAAATCTCGGTTTCTCCACTCAAGAAACCGAGATTTTTTCTCCACTCATCAAATGTTCAGTATTTACATTCTTTCGCCTACAAAAACCTCTTTTTCTGGTTTAGTGGTAAAACAAACGGTACTGTTTTAGTCAGCCGGCTATTAAAAGTAATTTCTTTCTATTATCTGTATTGTGGAATGCGCAAGTTTGTGATGGTCCGGAGTTCTATAGCTTTGCAATTTCTTGCGCTTCTGCTCTTCAGTTAAGTGAAATAATGCGAGTCAGTCGTCTGACCCTCTTTCGTTTACAATGATTACCATCGATTATTTCGATTTTCATCCGAAATTTTATGACTTCGCTTCCATTCTTTGAAGATTAAATGACTGCTGTATTAGAAAAGCCATGAAGATTAGAGGTTTCAAATATAATGGAAATCGCCTTTTTTTTTGCGCCCCCATTCATATTGCAACAAAGTTCGTTCTATGGGTGTATGGTGTAGACATCGAACACTCAGGATAATGGAGAATTAAGGTTTATTTATAAATATGCAGGAACACACGTAGCACAGGTAACAGGAACAATAGATCTTGCACAGATTGGTAACGCAAACAGACAACAATTCACAGGTAATAACAGTTCAGCACTTTCAGATTTAGCAACACAAACAGTCAGCAAATCTTTAATAATGACAATAACAGCATTTTCAATCGCGCTCAGCTCACCGGTTTCCTAGCTCGCACTGCAGGCGAAACTCCAAAGTCGTTCCAGTCGACCAACACTCACTATTCAATACCGCTCGGCGTCTAGCAGCTTACTAGCTCACACAGCGGATAGAACTCCAAAGAGAGATTCCAAAGACGTTCGCATTCCAAGGCGATCCCAGTCGATCAAGACTTTCAAAGTCGATCAACATCCACTGACTCCGTGATCCAAGCGCACTCCTTATATAGTCTCCTCCGAAAGGCCGTGACGTCATATGGAATTATCTAGTACATTCAAGCGTATCTCCTCTCCTAATAGAGATATCGAGAAATTCCAACACCTTTGAGATCCCATATTTCGTCGCCAAGTCCAAATTTGTTGCCAAGATGGTCGCCAAGGTCAGGGATTCAGGCCCAGCTGCTGCCAGTATCCCATACTTAATCCTGTAAAACTCTCTACCTAACCATAAGACTCACATTGCTGGGAAGCAACTTTCCATGTTTGTAACAATATTACTTTCAAAGCCACTAGAATATCTTGCTTCAACAATAGACAGACAAATTTCAACGTTAACTGACGTTTCTGACCTGGGGACAGAATCTTACCGGAAAATCCTTTTTATTACGCCAGCGCACGTGTGATACGGGCGAGTCGAGGTTTGAGTGAGTGTTATTACTACTATTTCGGCCCCTCAGGGCTTATTTCTCGAGAATTTTTAGATTTATTTCTTTTAGTTTCAAGAATATACGGACTATTGCGATAAGGAAGTAAATCGAGAATAAAATGAAGAAGGTATTTTTTTTTATATTTACAAATAAAATAGGAATACATATTTAAACCATACACATTTGGTATTTTTATGATTTTATTGGTGTTTCTATATTATTATATACACAATATCAAATGTGAGGACGTGAAAAAATTGTTAAAAGATTCATGTCGATTTTAAAACGACATTCTAACCAGGTGGATAATCTAAAAGCACTATTTCTAATCTAATAATTTCAGTAATCATGTTTATTTAAATACTTTAGACAAAAATAAACAAATATTATAAATAAATAAAAATCAAGTGACATAAAAAGAATGATCGCAAATGAACATTACAGACAACTAGCATCTTAGACTTCATTTCCTAGTCTGTTTTAATTAAAAAAATTACACATTTCAAAAATTTAATAAAGAAATTTTGAAGAAAGCATATTTTTCAAAGATTTTTAAGATAAAATCCACATTTCGTATAACTATGCAAATGCAATTATTTCTTGTGTTCCTATGTTTGCCATTTAAATCCTGCATTAAATGCAACATTTCCTACAGATTTACTAGAAAACGATTATAGTAAATTTGAATGTCTTCTTTCAATCACGTCCGAATAATTTGTTTACTTTTAACAAAAATTCTTGAAATATATTTCTAATGCTTGGCATGTCAGCAGCTGTACCTTTCGATCTTCATTCATTTTTCTCATTCGACTTTCAGAAAGACTTGTATTAAGCGAAATGTATTTTCCAAATCTGATTATGCATGAAAATGCCTGAATGATTTTTCTGATGTCCGGATTTGATATTACGGAAACGGTAAGATCCTATTTAAAGTTAAAAATTTTCTCAGGAATGATGTTTAAGTTAATCATGAAAAATCGTGCAAATATGTCTTACATTTCGCCTGGAAACTGAACTTATCTAGGACAACGTAGTAAATTTCTTTACAATTAAAATTATTTTAAGTACATAAAATATTCAGATTTGTAGCAAATTTTAAGAATTGAGTTAAGTTCTCCGAAGAGACAGATATATTTTAATCTCGTGACATGGTTAAAAGCATAGAATAACAGGGATGTAGGAAACAGATACAAAAAATTACTTAATTTTTTAAAAAAATTTATTAGTTACTGTGGGTGGAAATAAACAAAAATGTTGAACATATGAATCAATAGATACAACAGATTTGATTTTAAGAAAATTTTAATCTTTTTCCGAAAGCCGATCTTCAGTATCTACTTCAATCCTCTTTCGTTTCGTTATTATAGTAATAACAAATGAACGTAGCTCAACTAGCTGTAAAAAATTATTCGATGAAAAATATCCAGTTCATCATTATTCGCAAATGGATCAGAATTTTAAACTGTCTTATAAAAAATTTGAAACAGATTCATGAATCTTAGAAGGTGCCACGACAAAATTTATTAAAGAAGCATCCTTGTGACAGCACTCATAAATAGTCATCATCAAAAATTACATACATTAAATGTATTTTGGGACATTTATATTCTTTACTAGTTATAAGAACAATTAGTAATGCGTATTTACAAAATACAAATTTCTGTTGAGTTTCAGGTTATACTTGAAAACAATTTTGAATTTCCTCACTGGTAAAGTGAGAAGAATAGAAACCTTCAGAAAACACACCAATTTTCAGAGCATTAGAACTAGATTTTTGAGCATTAATATATATATATACAGTAAACTCTCGATATCTCGAAATCGAAGGAACCCGGAAAAAAATTCGAGATAGCGAGTTTTCGAGATAACGAGGTTACCTCCCAAGCATTAAAAATTACGCATAATTACACAGTAAGGAATATATATGGTAAAATATTTTAGCCAGATAGAGCTAAATGTCTGAAAGCAGCAATAATTTCCATATTAATTCATAGCAGTGATATTAATTTACATAGCGTTACTAGCTCTTAACATTGTTTTCCTCCATGGAAGGTTTCTCCTTGGAAAACTGTAGTTTTGTCTAGCAATGTTTGAAGAAAAGCCCAGTCTCATCAGCACTGAATATTCTCGTAGAAGATCAGGAAAAGTTTTTATCCATTCCGAACAAAGCTCATCACTCACTGATTGGTTTTCGGCACACAATTTTCTTAAAACAATGTTATGACGGTTTTTAAAGATTTTCAGCCATCCATTGCTGCTTTTGATGTCTTTGTAACCCAGCTTCTGTGCAAATTGTTCCGCTTTTTCTTTCAACTCATTGCCTCCAATAGGTAAACTACAATCTCTGCATTGTTTAATACATTTTATGAAGCATTCTTCTAATTCAGGATATTAATTCGAATCTTCTTCATAGATCCTTTTTTCAGTTCAAAAAGTCTTTTAATTTTTTCTCTGTCCTTTAGTATTGTAGATAAAATCGATGCTGGAATTTTAAAACCCTTGGCGATTTGTCCTTTCTTCTCGCCTTTATCAACAGCTTTGAAAATTTCGACCTTTTCCTTTACTGTCAACACATTCAACTTTCGTTCAACACTTACTTTTTTCGTCTCCATGGCACCACTTTCCATTTTTGCAACTCGAACTGGCAATTCACACACTTTTTAATCGCAACTACACCCCACAAACGTTTTTCGCAGACTGATTTAACACGTGTAGTCAAGTTTGTTGATCCTGTTACATAAACGCAACAGCTAATAGGCTTGCTTAACGAATTGGTGAGAATGACACTCATCGGATCCAGCCGATACTATGCGACCTTGAATATCCATTTAGGTGTAAAGGGATTGATATTGTTCCTTTTGCAGCAAATTCTGGGAAGCATCCCCTACGTGAGATCTTCATGAAGGGCACAATATGACTAAACAGTGATTTTCAAGGGAAAAAAATATTCTTCGCTTCGAAAAAAATTCGACATATCACGGTTTTGAGTGAAAACACTTCGAGATAGGAATTGAAATTAACATTAGAGAAATACGAAATTTCAAGGGGAAAAATATTTTTTCGAGATATCAAGGTTTTCGAGATATTGAAGTTCGAGATATCGACAGTTCACTGTATATAAAAACATAAGAAACAAAAGACAAAAAAATCAAAAACATATAAGAAAGAAAGACAAAAATTTAATAATTTGAAAAATATATTGGCAAGCCGCTTGTCAGAAGGGGAAGCCCACACATGATATTAATAAGTGCTTTTTTCTGCTAGCGACATGATATTTTTCAAATTATTTAATTTTTGTCTTTTGTTTCATGTATGTTTTTGATTTTTTGTCTTTTGTTTCTTATGTTTTTGTTTTTTTGTATTTTGTTTCTTATGTTTTAATATATTGTTTTTTTGTTGACGCAGATTTTGCACAAATGCAGAAATATCTTTCTTTCTTTTTAATATTTTTTCTTGTACTTGTCTAGCAATTTAAATTTTGCATTTTCCAAAAAAATTGTTGTTTTATATCTTTTATATATTATATATATATATATATATATAATAAATAAATAATTCTTTTGATTATGGATTTAAAAAATTCTGGATTTATGTTCTTTATTTGGTGGCCGGACAAGATTCAGACCACAGGAAGGAATAAATTTTGACTTTTTGTCTTTCCTTTCCACAGAAAATCTTGTTCATTTTGGAACTAAAAATGGCGTGTGGTTTCTGATGAGTGAGCCATTTTAGTTCCTTTTCATTTTGAATAATTTCTCAACAAATTGTTCTAAGTATTGGTAAATTTTGGTTTCTCTATAGTTCTTGTTGTATTTTTTAAAAAAAAATTCTGTTGAAGCAATTACTTTTTGCAGCTGCGTTTGCACGCAAAAACGTCTATTGTTTTCATTATTTTTCATTTTATCATTGTTTTCTTTTAATTTGTTTTCTTTTAATTTAAATTTCTTTTATTTGTTTTTGTATTTCGTTAGATTTGGCTGCATATGCGCCTTTCTATTTAATGCAAAATATGTTATTGTTTTTTATTTTAATCAAAATTTAATTAATTAATTTTGCTAAATTTTAAGAATTATAACTATTATATATATATATATATATATATATATATATGTCTGTGTGTGTGTGTGTGTGTGTGTGTGTGGGTATGTGTGTTCGTGCGTGTGTGGGTATGCGTGCATGCGTGCATAACTTTAATATATTTTCTTGCAAATAAATTTTATTTTTGATATAATTGTATCAGAGGAATCTGAGGTATCACAAATTTAACAATTGGTGTGATCACTCGCGAGATCTACCAATCCCTACTGCTCTCATTCGTTGGATCTGAAACGTTAGTATATGCAGAGGGTAAATATGACCCCAACCACGGAGCAAAAGGTGAGCCACTTCTTTTCTTCTTGTATCTGCTGCTCTAATCCCTTCCTTCTGGACCGCTAAAGAAGCTGCTGAAAATAATAACCCATGTTTCGAGTATACTATAATTGGATTTTTTTTTAAACAATAGAGAAATAGCGGGGTCAAAAAGACCCATGCATGTGCTTACGGTTTAATATTCATTTAAACGTGATGATCATACTATATTGATACGAGAAACACATGAATTTGTTTAGTTGAGTAATACTTACGTCCACTTTTGAAGGAACAAGAGGGGGTCTTGTAATTTTGAACTGCAATCAGATGACGAGGACGACACATGAGTTCCCCCTCCCTTCAAACTTTGGCACCACGCCAACGGAAGGGCGTTTGACACTCTACGTATGACAACTACGTATGTGCAACAGTCCCACATACACGGCGGATATTCAGTGGAATCGGGTTTACGAAACTGGAACTCTACTCCACTGAAGCCGAGACCTTACTATTAAGCCACCGAGGCCCCAAGATACACATAAATAAAATCGTGTAATTAACGTAATGTTCAGATACTCCGAGTCCATTGCGTCAATATTAAATAATTTTTATACAATCTATCAAATAATTCTACAACAGATTTGAAAATATTTTATAAAATTGAACCAAAATAACCATTTTCAGTATATATTATCTAGCTATGTATAAAAGAAATTTATTTTTCATCCCCATTTTAATTACTTAATTTTAGCATAAAATATGAGCAAAAATAAAAATGATGTGTGATCGACCTTTTAATTAACACTCTTATATCGAGCGAGGCTGTCCCGGGCGGTTTAAACCCCTTAATAGAGGCGAAAGCTGGTCTGGGGGGTGACGTTTTGAGATCGATTAGGAAATAAATGCGGTAGGGGAAACCAATTATCCTTGCGAACCACAGCCCATTTCTGAGCGCCTTAAGGAAAAGCTGTAGAAGGGGCTGCTGGTGGGACAAATGACCACCCGGGTTGGGAGAATCCAATTCATGTCGTTTCCTCCAAAACCCTTCTGGTTTTAAAGGAGGTAGAAGATAAAAAGTCGCCCCGAGATTAAAGAGTTAAAGACTCATAAGCTGCATCACACGAAACATCCAAATGCTTATCCATATGTGAAACCTAAATGATTCGATGTTAGAAAGGATGATAAAACGAAAGAATTATAATTTCAATGATTTATTCAAAGATAACCATAACTGTCTTGCAATTTTTTTATGGTCTGTAATAAAGGAATTAAATTAATTTTTTCTCTGAGCAGTCATTTTTGATCTATAGAAAATCAAAATAAAACTCTTGACATTTAAGTTATTTCTTTTAATTACAGAGTCTTAAATATTATTTAATTATTAAAGACCCATATTAATATTAATTAATATCTTTGTACTAACTAATTTTGCAGTGCCTTCGAATTAAACATAAATCCTTAAAAGGGTATTACCAATCTAATTGCCTAATTTTTACTGTTGCTCATTTTTTACGTCACTATAAGTATTCATATGACTACTTAAAATCATTCTAATTAATACAAACATATCTTTTAATTTCGAATTTATAATTAGGAAACCAGAGGAAGAGAAAAAACTGACAGAAATAAAAGGACATTTTAATGCTAATCCAGACAGTACGGAAAGTATTTTAACTTTTTAAGATAATTCGTATTTCAGTGTTCTTATTTATTGAACAAAAAGCAATATAAATGGATTCATTTACCGGATATAAGTGTAATTCTGTCATAAAAAACTAGCTTACGAATGTTTGGTTTTAAATTAATAGAAACCATCATAGATAAAAAAAGAATTTATAAAATTGAATTTCTTCCAGGACGCTGCAAATGGCTTTTTAATCAATTGATAGCTATTGTAATAAAGAGATACAGAAGTATTAAAGAATTAGAATGCATTAAAATAATTGTCAAATTCAACATGACTGCAGTCTGAAAACTAATCTATGTTTTGGGGCGTTAGACAATTATTTTCCTTTATATATCCGGAGCAGTTATAACTTCAAATGTCGTATTTATGAATTTAGAACTAAGTACATTGATTGGAATAGAAATGAGAGGCTTTTAAAGTGATTAAATGAGATCAGACTCTCTCTCTTTACATCCAATTAGAGCCTTTTTTCAATGGAAAATGTGAACCGAACTTTAATGTGTTCTTTTATTTAATTCTGAGTGCTTCTTGTTTGGGTAGAAGCAATCACTTAAAATGATAAAGAAACAAACAGAAAAACAACTTTAAATTCCGCATACTTGCCTTCATTGCAAGTATGCGAATAAATGCGATGTAAGGAAAGAGTAAAGAACGTCAAAGCATAAAATACGGATCAAGAAATATTTTAATGTTAAGGTTAAGAAAGAAGCGCTGAAGCATTTATACATCATTTTAATGCAGATAAATTTACCTTTCATCCTCTTTATTTTACTCTCAAAGTGGTAGAAATTTTAGTGTTTAAAGGAAGATTGTTGAGTTTCCTTTCACAAACTTTTATTTATTTTCACACTGGTTTCATGCATATAAAGAAGGAATTTTTAAATCTATTTTGCATTCATTTCCAGATGTGCTATAGCGTTGAGGTCTTACATAGCTGCAATAAGGACGATACAATAGTGCAATGTTTTGAAAATTTCCTTATGATTAACATTTTTATTTAGTTTCATTTCATTGGTTTCTTCATTTTATTGTAGTCAAGACGAGAAACATTATTGTAGTGAATTTGCATAATATTGATATAATGATTTCATAGTAATGATAATAGTGAATTATTAAATATTCGATAAGTATACATAGATAATATTAAAAATTAAATAGCTTCTAAAAATTTCGCTTTCAATAACGTACTAAATAAAGAAAATGATTTTTAATAATCTGATGTCATATCCGCACTGGATTTGTTATGGATATATGTTTATGCTTTGGTTAAAAAATTAATTAAATGAAATTTATTGAATACAGTAGCCTAAAAAGTTTAGTCTGATTTTGATTAAAATGTCCATACTATTACAATTGTTATAAGAAGAACCAAACGTAAATCTAATGTAATGAAAAACTCAGAACTCATTTGATTGATCACAAAGACATACAAAGGGGGTGTCAAGATTGGCCCAGGCCATGGGTGAAGGCACAAGGATTAAGAGTTAGATTGATACGATCTGCTGCTTAGAAAAGAAAGAGAATTCAAGACTAAGCCTTTCATGGATAATTTAAAATGAAGATAGGTGTTAGTTGCTGTGCCAGCAATAGCTACTAACTGCTTTCCTCGCTGGTGGTTGATGGGCCGACAAGGATAATTTTTGTTATAAAAGGATATAAAATTTGCCAAATCTGTGTAAGGAAAAAATGGCAGGACAAATGTTTTCCCGAAGGGGGATCGTAGAGGGGATGAAAAATTAACTATAAGTAGCGCGTATTGTAATGGCCGCAACGTTGGTAATTCTGCCAGAGCACAGTATCATCTCGGTACGGTCCTGGCTGACTATATAATTTATAGCTGTTGAACGGCTAATTTGGTTCTTTTATCTGTAGGTAAATATTCAAAAAACTTTGCAAGAAGGCGCAACATTTCCCATTCAGGAAATATTTTCCTAATTAAAAATAAATTATTTATGATGTAAGTTGTGGCTGTTACTAGTCTTTTATGCACAGCAGATAAATTTCATCACAAACTGGAGTATTGATGTAAAATTAACATAAAACCCATGTTCTTTAAACAATAGATATTCTCAATTAGTAACTAGAAGCACCACAACAGAGAAGAAGCTCAGCAAAGCGGGAAATTAACTCAACATATTCAAATTGTATTTTATTCTCTTGAATTCATATTTGAACACACTCTTAAAATAAAATTTTTATAGGGACAGAATTATCTCCAGATCTTTCCTATAGTGATATCTAGGAAAATGAAATCTTAGATAAACCTTTCCACACTTACATTTTCCTAGGTGGTCATTAGTGACCTTTCCTTTTACCTACTGTGGTAGACAAGACACACATGAAAACATTACAGGTATTTATTATTTTAAAAAGCATTAAAATATGCATTCAATATGCGCATATTTCTCTATTGACTGGATTATAGAACATACATCACTGAAATATATTCTATTTACACTGTCACATGAAGACAGCGTTTGACTAAAGTTCGAACAGTGTTTTGTGAAATGCTCTGCCTCTTGACAAGAATATCATGAGAGCTGCTATCTTGAGGAACTGCTACCCACAAATTCAAATAGTAATATATAGGACAGTGAAATTAAATATAAAGACTTTTTGCATTTACTTTTAGCCAGATTGCCAGTATTAACCTTTAAAATGATCTACTGTGGTGAATATAACTGGTGTAAAGACACCCTTGTTGGTTTTACTGTCTTATAATTTTTTAGGGCAAGAAGAGAAAATTCCGTAAGTGTAAATTACGTAAACTTCAAAACTGCAATTTTCTTTCTTGTACCCTACTTTAAATGGAGATCAATTAACCGTTTTCTAAGTTATCCCCTATCCTGCTCCTTCTCACACCTGATTTTCCGTATACTTTTTCACATAAAACGATCTCCAGTCTGATACGCTCATTATAGTTGTGAAATAAATAAGTGAATATCTTTTCCGGAGGCAGTCACATTTTTCTCAACCTTACTAAAAGAAGAAGACTGCCGTTCTGATCATCTTGGCATAAGATAAATGACCAAGTTCTTTCCCCAGAACACGTCATTGACAGTAAAGAAAACTTCGCGACTCCTACATTGTGCCTAGAAGTGTCAGTTCGACCATTTTTTTTGCTTTGCATATTGAACAAAGATATCCGTACTTGCATCTGGTTTGCTTATTTACCCTTCTTTCGTAACCCGTTCGTCCACCCTGGTGGATATTTTCATTGCTTTCCATCACTTATATTTGATATATATCATTGAAAGTCACTTTGATCCTGAAAGGCACTTGAACGGCTTCTTAGGAAATATAAATCAAAATTAATAAATATCCTGATTTTGCTTGATAGGATGACAGGAGGCACTGAGCAAAAGAATGAGTCGAATAAATGAAATTCAATAAGCTTAAAAAGATCAAATATATTTATAAGATATTTATAATTTAATGAGAATTCCAGCAGGCGAAAATAAAAAAAGACATAAACTACAACTTTAATAAAATTAAGAATTAATGTTATAAAATAATAGTAAAATATATTGGATGCATGTATCTGAACTTATTAAATTATAGAATATTTTTGGAATGAAATTCCAGCTATATTGTCACATAAAGACAAATTTTTATTAAAGTAATAACAGTTCCTAGTTATTTGTTCTGCCTCGTGTTGAAAACTTATATGAGCTGGAATCCTATCACGTAAAACTTTACTCATTTTTCGCATTATAAGTTAACATTCATAATTGATATAGCAAATTTCAAACACATTTATTTGTCGCATTTTATAATAGGAACCCTTTATATTTCCATCAAACTGTTTCATATTTCAACTCTACTTGGATAAAAAGCAAAGAAAGATACTGCGAATTTGATTTTACGTAACTTTTTTCACTTGTATACTGATGTGCAAAAGTAGTGGTGGAATTCATGCCTTGTTACACCAGAAAAACATCAACGGTGTAAAAGTTATCGCTCTTTCCTTAGAAGAAAGACAAAAGACAACGATTCAAATTCTGAAACTTAAAATGATGCTAATTAATTTTTCAGCTTTGTCTTGGAAACACTTTCTAAAAATGTGTCATTAAATAATAATTTTGTGGATGACACAAAACTGTAATTGCCCTTATTTTATGTCATTGGAAAATTAGATATGCTGTTACTTTTGACGGACTTTAGAGTTACTTATTCTTGTTCTCACTTATTGAAAATCGAGCTGCAGTGGCCTGATGGTAGAGAGTGGTTTTAGAATCGAATGATGGCGAGTATTAAATCTGATTCCATCCAAGATAAAGTGTGAATGTGGATCGCAGGTACATTAAATCTGCAGTAGTGAGTTAAAATCTTCTACGTTGGTGTGATATGGAAGTTTGGGGACTTGGTTGCTGTCTTATGAACCAGCACGTAATCTCACTTCCATTAAATAATTACAAGACTCTGGAGATTCAAGTGATCACCAACAGATGGCGTCCTGAAGTGATTAACTATGGGCTATCTTTTTTTTTCTTATTCGTTACAACTCAAATCGGGATTCTATTTTCGGTATGCTTTACAAAAGGAGTGTTGTCTGTATGTGCTCTTATATCTGTTAATGAATCGTGAAAACTCCATTCGTATATTCTGATCATTCTTGATGTAATTCCTTCAAAAGGCTTTTACTATAAAAGAAAGTCGCTAATAAAACCTTTGTATCAATTCGGAAAAGAGGTGAGTCACTGATTATTGTCTCTTTTCTTAAATACAGTTCCTAAAAATTTAAAATTAATAATGATGTAATCCCCATTCGGGTGTTCTTTATATATAGATATGAATTAAACCTAATCTAATCTTACACCAGAGTCGCATTCTATAACAACAGAATCGGCCCCATATAACTGTCATTTAGCTTTAAAGATGACGATAATCCAACTAAACTAAATCTCATTAACAATTAATCTACCAACTTTAGAGCTTATACTGTGGAAAAATAGCATACTGGAAGTAAAACGATCAACAGGTTGATTCGAGGTTTTCATGGACAATTTAAGAGGTTGAATAAAATTCTAATGAGATACTCTTATTAGGGCAGATAAACTGAACTCTAAGAAAGATCAAAATTCCGGTAGTGTAATTTTTGCGCCACCCATAAGGCAAGAGTTTAAACAATAATAGTAAATTGTAAATAATTATTTCAAATATAAAGCGGCTTTACTAATCATTTACTCCTGTTCTTGAAAACTGTAGAAATAAAGTCACTTTTATTTAAAACGAAGAAACATTCTAATTACTATTGTTTACAATGAAAGATTAAACTTCGGGCACCAAATGCAGAAATAATGGACGTCCATCATTTTTTGATATCTCATAATACTCTCTCAAAAGCAACATCATGTTTTCTAAATAATTGTTTATTCCCGAATTGCTTAAAGATAAATAAATTTAATGAAAAGAAAATAAACGATCGATTGAAATGTATTTAAACTTCTTAAAACATTGATGCTCATCATCTTGATTCAATTATAATGGTTGATTGACTAATCTATTTTATTGTGTTTCCGATTCCCTTTTGTAATCATATAAAATCAGGTACTAAAAAATTCCCTTTTGCAATATGAAAAAAACCATATCAATTACATTTTCTTTAAAAGTTAAATAAAACAATTTTTCTTATATATTTCCTAAAGCTTGGATCAGTAAAACGAAATGAAATCATTCATTCAAATCATTCAGGATCCCAAAAATACAATTTTGTGGTTTGTGGAAAAATTCAATTATAGTAGTGATACTATAATTTCATTTTCCCACAAACCACAAATTTGCATTTTTGACAAAGAAACACAATAGTTGAATCTTCATAAAATTATTTAATTTGGAACACGATATATAATAATTAGACATTCTGTTCCAAATTACAAAACGAGTTTATAACTCACAAGAACATTAAAATTGTAAAAAATCCGTCTTTGAAATTATATAGGAATTATTTTGCTAGTCATTAGAAATTTTATACTGTTTTCAAAATTCATGCCACCAGAATATTTTATAACCTTTCTTTTCAAATCCATTAATAATTGAATAATAAAATATTGCTATTTTGAGCCTAATTGTGATTTCATTTCGAAATGCTTAAAATATCACATTTAAACAAAATGACAAATCCTTGAAATGCATAAATATTAAGCTAGAATGACTGGCAAAGAAAAGGAAAAGTTAATGCTGGAGACTTAAGATGAAAGCCTATTACTCATATATTCACATCACACGAATAGAATATTCTCTATCTTTTCTTCTGTCTGGCGCACAGAAGACTTTCCATAAAAATTCTTCTTTGCATTTAAAATTCCCCTTGGAGTTGTTTTTGCGTTACGAGATTTTATTTTATCTTTAAAAGTACTTTAGATCACAGAATCTTCAAGAAGTTGGCTATGGCAACTCCAAATTTGAAATATAATAAAATAGTACTTATGAACCTGCAGTTTTATTTTAAGAATGTTCTTATCGTTTCTTCAGAGAAAGTTATAAAACGGATAATTTTGTGTTCCAAAAGTATTCTCCGTTTATTTGAGCAACGTATTAAGATAAATTCATCAATTCAGGATAAAATTTCTTCAAAAGAGAAATATTATTTTCTTTCTAAGACCAACTTCCTTACTTTTGATAATATATGGACAATTGATCAATGAATATTCGCTTTGAAGTTGAATTCAATATTTTGGTGAGGAATACATCAGTAGCGTTCGGTGGTTCGAAAAGCTTCTGAAACAATCGAGTTTTTAGTACACATAACGCCCAATACTATCCATAAAAACTTTATAAATATATAGTAAGAGAAGGTTGCATTTGGACAATTTTTCAATGTACAGTGATACAGAAGTGCTTTTAATTAGAAATAACTTTTTTTCGGTTTGTTTATCTTCTAAACAATGTACGGAAATACCATTAAAGTAACTAGTAAGTAAAACAGCTTAAAAATTGTGTCAATGGTCCAATTAACTATCTGCCCAAATTGGACCACTGTTGTCCCAAATTTGACAAACAATTTCTCTATGCACAATTAAAGCAAAAATATTTTTTAATCTCAAATTTCCCCCAGGAAACAAAGTATGAACTCCATTCTGACATTTTACGCACTATATCAATTCTTCTTCGTCCTCACATCTCATGCGAAAGTGCGTAAACTTAGTTTTTGTTCTTTTGGATAGCATTTGATGTCAGTTAATGTTCTTTCATGGATTCTTTTTTATTTACCTTGGCTTATTCACATTCAATTTATGAGGAATATTAGTGATTTTAACTACTTTTCTGGGTTATAATCACTAATATTTCTCTATTTCAAGATGATAGTCTCATTGATTTAAACGGTCCAATTTAGACAAATGTTTGCTATTCAATCTAGGAAATTTTTGGTTAACAACAAAAAAATTCCGTTAACGTTATTTTTAAACTATTTTAATAAAATTATTACAGTAACTTGTAGCCCAACATGTTTCCTATCTGAGAATATAATAAAATTTTTTGTTACTTATTTTATAACAGCATAAGGATCTGTTAGTCTTTTGTTAAAATATTTAATTTATGATCTCTAAATCTAAACACTTGTTCTCTAACTCTAACCACGTAGCGCCTTCTATAAAAAGGATATTACAAACATAATTTACATCGTGTTTTAATATATTTCGCCTCTTTTACAGTCAAAATATTTAATAGAATTGAAGTTATGATGTTTGTCCAATATTCGCGCCACTCAATTTCGTCAACTCTCCTAATATTAATAAACTGTCCCAAAATAAAAAAAAAATGAACACATGAATAATAATATGAAGAAGCGTTGAAACAAAAAGTTACAGAAACACAATACCTTAATTTCCACGTGATACATAACAGGTTTGTAACAGGGTGCAACGCCTCTCCTAAATGAAGTAATCACCAGGGCCGGATTTTACCGTGACCTTTAGGGGCTCTTGGGTAATACAAGTTTCGGGGGCCCACTTTTCCCTGCCCAACTTTTAAAACTAGATACTTTTTTATTGATGTTAATTTAATTCTTATGTAAGCAGTTTTTATGTAACAAACAATGTGACACGCTGAAACGTGCAAACATTTATTACGGGTCACCTTAATGAGAGTTAGTTTCAGCATCTAGTTTATAAAAAAATTTAAAATCAAAAGTAATTTTAAATAAAATAGCAAAAAAATCTTTTTTTCAAATAAACTCCAAATACTTTAACATAAAATTTGGCAGAGCAGTCGAAATTGGACAAATCTGATCTGCAAGCAAGAAAAATCATAACAATAATTTTCTAAAATTTAAACGATGCTTCATTTCAATTTGAGTAAGTTCTAGTTGATGGCCGTTGTAAAGCAAATGAGAGCACAAAAGCAAATACCTGAAAAAAATTATCAATGCCTCGAGGCCTTTCAACAGGCCCCAAGCAGTTGTCTACTTCGTCTATTTGATAACATAGCCCTGGTGATCATTCGTGAAAAATCTTTTTCTCTGCGCGTAAATGCAATGCTCCACACTCGCGGTTTGAAGCATGCATCACTTGTCCACTTTAAACACGCATATTTTATATCGCATCGTAGTTCCGCAAGGAAGCTAACAATCATCAGCCGCTTAAAGAAATTACATGAGCGAGGAAGAAATATGACGTAACGACCATGAACTCAACGAGCCAATAGCGGAGCGAACTTCAATCCAACCCAATCACATATCACTTACGCACTTTAAACACGCGTATTTGCATAGCAATAAATGTCTGCTGAGAAGTTAAATTACAGTGAAAGGAAAGGCATTTCAATACGAAATCTATTTTGTCGCAGTCCGACAAAGAAAATGCTGAGCAACAAAGCAAATGCTTTTCTGAAAGTTTTCGAGAGAAAAATTGTGACACACAGCTATACAATTTATGAGAAAACTATTTGCTTAGTGAAGCACTGCTTCACTTGCTTCGGTTGAATGCACATCACTGGAATACATGATCGATATTTTTATTACTGTAAGAAATGTTTACTTTTAAATTGGAGCAAAATAAACTTTTCAGTCAAGAGAACAAATTTAAGTCTTATATTTGGATGCTTTTACAAAAGTTTACAGTTGTTGGTGGACGGATCTGAGGAATGGTTGCGTTTAAGTATTTATCTTCTAACTATAAAATATCCTGTATGATCAGCAAGAAATTTAGAGCAATCATTTTTCCACTGAACCCCGTAAGTACTAGATTGGATTTATGCAACGCTACATACATCAACTTACAAAAGCCACAAAACATGTTAATAAACAGTTTGACCACACAGATCTATTACTAGAGATTATAGATGTTTCAGAATCTTATAGCAAAACACGATATCGTTATTTGTTAATCAATAATTAATTGACAAATTTTATTATTAGATTAGTTATTAATTAAAAGGTATGCTTGTTGATTGGTTATTAATTAGCGAATCAAATTAATGTTATGTTAAAATTTTATTAAAACTAATTGCATTTCCGAGGAAATTTTATTAAATCATTATTGCTTCTACTGTGTCCCGTCACATCCCCGTTCCTAGAGCCTAGATCGCCACTTATGACTTTGAGATATATGTGAGAAAAACTGGTAAAGTTTGGGCAGTTATTTTCTTAATATTTTCAAATATTTATGAGATAAAATAGGAGAAGAAATATTAAAAAAATTATTTGAAAATAATTCAGATTGGTGGAATTGATTTTAGAGCATATGAAACTTCAACTGCAAAATTGCTGCTGAACGAGCATTCACGGCGTTTTTTCCTCTTCATAGATTGCATCATTCATGGATGAAGAGTCGTCATATACGAAGTAAATAAATATATAAATAACTATATGCTATATGTTCTTATGTATATATACTACATAGTGAGTCATAAGACTAATACATATGGTGAAAACGGTGACTAATGTTTATTTTTTCGTACAAATGGTATCATATCATGCTTCAGTTACAGCATATGTTCCACCTTCTTGTCAACACGCAATCGCTCTAAACAGTTTTGACCAGAAACATTCTCGTGCATGTTCAATAACCACTCACAGAACCCTTCACTACTGTTAGGATCTTCCTCTTTCAGAAGTTGGAACATCTGAAGCTTGTATGGGTCCCAATTGCTAAGCCCTCAAATTGCGCATCATACTGCTTTGACCGATTCCTATTTCCTCAAAGAGATGTCGAGTCCCTTTTGTAGTACACCTGGCCATCATTGCTAGCACCTTTGTTGACGAACCGTTATCTGTTGCCGCCTTTCGTCTTCCAGATCTGCTTCAATCGACATCGGAACCTGTCCTTTTCAATTTCTTGATAAGTTTTGACAGGTTATCATGCCATCTAACCACAGTTGAAGATTACAAAACCCGTCACAAAATTGCTCTCGTACGCAGTTTTAATATATAGGAATCTCATCGAACTAAAAGTTTGAAAAAATATCGTCTGGACAAAGCATCATTTATGAAAAAAGAAAAATGTTCTATATAAAACTAATTTGAAATAATTAGGGAGCATTCATTCTAAAGAATCATGATTTAATTTATTTCTTTGCTTATGCGACAACTAATGACACAATTTCGAAAATATTCCTATTTACTACGTCTTAAATGCAGAATGCAACAATAAACTTATTGAACACAAACGAAAAAAAGTACGGAACGTTTTAATCAAAGTATCATGATCTTAACATCAAAAACCTGCATAATTTTGACAGCAGAATTAATACATGGAATTTTGAGCGGCTAAAAGGGTGCATAATTGTTCCATCAGCATATTATTTCTTCTTTCTTAAGAAAACGAGAAAAAGTTTAGCTTATGCTGAATTCAGACATTCTTTATTCTTTTCAAAAAGTATTTTTTCGTATACTTTCTCACAAAGCGATATTTTAATGGATTTCAAAACTCCATTGTCCTTCTCTTTATGTCTTTGTCATTTTAAGTTATTTCCTCCAACTTAAATAACATGAACTTTGTATGAAAACAAATGAGTTCACTTAGAAGACAAACTTTTCGAAGGCAAATGGCTCCCATTAGAAGCGCCGTGTTTATTCCCATTTAATATCCTTAAAAGCGTATAATTTACTTTTGAATACACTTAATTCTAGATTAACAAGGAATACATTTCGAAACAACAGCAAATAATTGGCTGATACCCAAAGATAAATATTAGTTTGAAAACTGCAGTCAAGTTTAATTCTCAATTATTTTAATGCATTCTAAAACTTTAATGCTCTATCATATCTTTTCTGAATTAGATATCAATTGATTGCAAGCCCATTAATAGACCGGTGTGGGTTTTAAATAAAGAAAAGCCCATTAATGATATCTTAGAAGGAATAATCTAATATCTTCTGTACTACTTTTGTTCTTATCCCGAGCAAGATTGTCACATTAAATTACTTACTATCGGGTAAAAATAAACGTAAATATTAACGTCGGGACATTAATATTTCCTAAATAAATTTTATTATTCAGGCTATCTTTACTACTGAAATAGGACCATCACACATTGTAAATTTATTTCAGGTAATTTTAAAATTACTTTTGCTTTTAATAACACGCATTTGTATTTATTTGCTGTATTCCCGTAAATTGGAAAATATAATTATCCTGAAATTTAATTTTGATTGTGATCAAAATCAAATTATGACACACAAATCTTTCATTCAAAACTTAAGCAATAAAGGTGTAGTATAAAATATCTGTAGAAAAGAAATAAATATTGGAATAGGACAAAAATTTATCACGTCGCTGTGCGCTAGGCTGGGCCGAAAAAAATTTTTTTTTCATGTCGCTATACCGCGGAAAAATTGCGAATTGGTACGAAGGAAGTGCATAATTCCATGCAAGAAATTTAAGAGACATATCCATGTCTTGATAACTAAAGTGTTTCCTTAAATGTCCGTAATTTTTTTTTAATTTCTGCATTCTTGCTATTCGTTCTTAAATAACAATTAATAAAACAAGATAATCCAACATAAAGCATTTTTATACAATGTTTATTTATTTCCAGATAAATATCTAACATGTTTAAATTAGTTATAGCTTATATATATTAGATTAAGCACTTAAGCATTAAAACAATAATTTTTTCGATACATGGAAATTTTACAATCCTAATAAATTTTTATCTGACACTTTACTTAATACAGTACAACCCAGGGAATCCGAACTAATTGGGGCTCACCTCTGTTCAGATTCCAAAAATGCGGTAAAATACTCTTGATATGCTGGTTGTCGCAAAAAATTGGAACAAGCATTCAATTCCTTAAATATTGATTCTAGACAAATACTTCCAACTACAAAATTTTCTCAAATAAGGTACGACTTTGTATGAAAATACTTTGAGATACAAGGGAATTGATAGCAAAAAGTTTTAAAAAATTTAATTTTTATATGGCCCCCGTAGAGCAAAAATTTCAATAGTAAAATGTTTCTCTTACATTCATCTATTCACATACAAAAGGTGCATGCTCCTATCTGCAAAACATACAGAGATATAAGAAGACTAAGTTATTGACTTATACCACTTTTGCGTACATCTTACTTCTGTTTCATCCTGTCTTTCAATGTACATTATAGGGACAATCAATATACATATCTCAATAAATTACCTAAAGGGCGGAATAGGAAAATAACAATGTATTTGTTAACTTTTGTTTAATCTTAAAATAGTCAAATAATACATTAATTGAAGTATTTACATAATTAGTTCAAGTTCGAAAAATATTTAAAGCAGTGACAGTTCATCTGTGCAGAAACAAGCAGTTCTAGAAAAATATTACTAAAATACAATTGAAATACAATTTTTCAAATATTAGCTTTACCTTCAAATAGTCCAAACTTCATATTGAGATTATATAAATTGTATTTTAGAAAATTACAGTCCTTTTTTTCTTCTTCAAAGGGTGACTTTTAATAACAGAAATAGAATATAAAGAAACCAGCCAAGTTCCCGTTGAGGCAAAATGAAAGTGAATCCGAAACTTAAAAACAGCCAATAAGAGAGAAAAAAAAATCAAGAGTGCGAAGACGAACCATGGGTGATATTGAAGGGGGGGAAAGAGCATTATAATTGGCTTAACGTAAAACAGGAGCAGCACCGGAAAATCCAGTTATGTCTAAGTTCAAAGACAGACAGGATAACTATTCGCCTTGTCCCATTGTGTCATTTAGCTGTACGCAATGAGAGAATTGTGGGGCTTTCCAAAACTATTTGGTGTGCAGCCCCATCCTGTGTCTGTCTTACTTATTCATTCATTTTGTGACTTATTTTCTCATTCTTTACTCTTTGATAATCGAACTCTCAGAGTGGAGAAGTAAGCAATTAAAAATTGAAACGAAAATACGAATTTTTAAAATAATTTTAATGAGTTCTGCAGGTCTAAAGGATGAGTCGCCACTGCCTGTGTGTATAGCTTAATAATTTGAAGAACGGTGAGGCAAATAGTCTAATAATCTTGTTTAATATTAGGCTATATTCCTGTTTTATGCTAAATTTAATTGTCTCAATTTCTCCTTCCATTCTTTATCAAGTCGATAGTTGCAACTATCTGCCAATGAAACTGAGTAAAAGTATGCGTCATTGGCAAATTTTCTTTCAATCCATGGTGATTGGATGATGTATTTCTAGGCAAATAGTTGCATTTCGCTGTTTTTCTATGTTGAAGAAATTCGCATTTCTGCAATAAACATCTCGATATAAATTTGTTAGCAGCCCCTTGAAATTTAAAAATTAATATATCTCTGCAAACTTTGAAAATAGAATCGTGAAAGTTAATTTACACATAGATGAGTGTAAGAGAAAGATTTCACTCATTGACACTTTTGCTCTATGGGGCATGTATAAAAATTTAATTTTCTTAACTTTTTATTTTCAACTTCCACAGAAGCCCAATTGTTTTCATACAAATTCCTACCTAATTTGATGAAACTTTGTAATTGGAAGTATATGTACAGGTGCAATATTTAAGGAAATAAATGCTTGTTCAACTTTTTTTGGACGCCCTGTATATCAAATGCAGTGGAATATTGACTCCAGGTACTCTGTAAAGACGTAGAGAAAGAGAACGCGGCGATTCGTACGGTACATTGGCAAACGAGTTGAGTATTAAAAGAAGATATTTGAATTTTTCTACTGAAAAAGGTTCCGTATTCATTCTCAAGGACCCATTTGAATGCTTCCTTTAATTTAGAAATAAACATTAGCTCTTTTCCTGATACGTAATTGTTATCATTCTTTCATTTTTCAGTAAAAGGTTTCAGAAAATTTTAAAAAAATTCGGATTATAGGAAATTTCGCATTCCTGAGGTTCGGATTCCCGGGGTTCTACTGTAATCATAAAAATGAAATTTATTACTTGTAAAACTTTTCAAAAAATGATCATAATATTTTATATTTGAATTATTTATAAAATTGAAACACATTTTTATTTAATTCAAAGGTTAAAAATGTATCATCAGGATGTTTTCTGTGTGAACAGAAATAAAGTAATAGGGCAAGAAAATAACAAATATATTTATCATTTTGTTTATTTATAAGAAACTAAATTAAAAATTAAAAATAATCTGTTTTCAAATAAGATGTAAAGGAAATTTAAATATTTAAGTTATGAAAGCACAGAGAAGTCGGTAACGCGGGGGGAGTTAAAATTATCCCCTTCTGTTCGATATGCCTCATTACCTGACGCGCAAATCACAATTTCAGTTTTGACGTTCAATAACTCAGATTTGTTTTTTGGGGCAGAAGTAAATTAAGCGAGGAACGAACTCACAACGTCGGGTTTGAAGCGCAGTGCTTTGGCAGTTGCGTTATTGATGCTTACATCTATTGCTGTTTTATTTGTTTAATGTATAAATTGACGGATATATCAGCGTTAGCAATGGGATCGTAAATTTCACTTCATCTAACCGTTACCTTATTCATGCTGGATTGTCGTAAAGGTCAATGAGTTGAGTCTCAACCGTTTCACTTATTTTTTATTTATGCTGATTCTTTATGTTGGGTTGTCAATATGCCGGAATCGGAGCCATGTTAAAGTTAGAATGAAAAAATTACATAACAAGTTTTATTGTTAAATGACAACAGATATTTCATAAAGAATGCTATTTATAATGAATTTCTTTTAGTTCACAGAATTCCGGACCTTAATTGCTTACTTTTAATGTTATTTTATATTTATATCTAAAGTGTACAACAAATAGTATTTTCTTATTTTTTAAGCATTCTGCAAATGTGCCTGTGATTTCCTACTGTAACTTTCTTTAGTAAATCTGTGGCAATCAGATCTGAGATAATATGTGCAAGATAACGGTCCGTCAAGACGGGCACACATCTTCATATACAAATAATTTTCCTTTTTTCCCGTCAAATTCTATTTTCACACATAATCATCTATCGTCGGACTGGAAATTACTAAAATAAAGTTCATATAAGGGTTCGTAGATCTTTCTTTGAGCAAATTAATTAATCAGTACGCATAATCCATCAGATGAAAACAGCCAGTTAGATAATAAGATATTGAATTTTTCTCGCATTCCGCACTTTAATTATTCATTCATTTTCCTTTCAGCGATAGCTACAAAGCCCGCAGTCTGTGCTTTTCCTGATCTTATTTAAATTTGTTCAATACGTTCACTAATGTATATCTACTACTGCTTAGTTAAAATGTAAAGAGTCAATTAATAACATACAAAATCACATGATAAAAATAGCTGTGTATATCAATATTTGTTTTATACGAGTTTTTGGTGTGCTATGATTTCGGTCTTTCTTTTTCTCTTGAATGAAGGTTATTAGTCTTGAAAGTAAAATTGACCTTTTATATGACCACTCCAAAAACTCGTATAAAAACGGCAAAACCATTATAAATTCTCACTATTGTATATTTTTATTTGAAATTATTGAATATTTATATAACACGGATGAGGTGAAAGCGTTGTTTCCAGAAATTCATACCGTTATGCATGCATGAAATTATGCGTATCGGTATGAAGATGAGATGATGAAACGAATATTTCTATATTACTGTTTTTCCAAGATTTAAGAAAACCCTAACATGTTTTTAGATTATTCAATATCACTGACCTTAGAATTTAATATTTTGTTTTCAAACTTCCAACAAACTTTTTTAGTCCTCAAACAGGCGTTTTTATCATAATATATGCTGAAAAATACCTTTACTTTAACGTAAATCCTTTTATTTTGAGAAAAAAGTGTAGGAAACTAAAATCGAAACGTATTACCAACGACATATAACATTAAAAATGTAAACCAATAGTTAAAATATTTTCAAATCGAAAGAACGGTTGAGTAGTTTTGGAAGTATATACTGTAAGTCACATTTTGTATTTTCATTCTCTAGGCAAATCAATCAAAATTATTGAATCTATTTCCAATAAATTCTATTTCTGAATTAAAATAAAGAACAATATTTGAGTGAATTATTTTTATATGGACATTTCTCCAATCATTATTTTATGACAAAAATTTTTTTCCTCAAGAAAACTATACCGAGAACCCCAGCATCTACACCATTTTTCTTGGAAGCTGTGCAGCAAAAACAGCCTGCAAATGCGCAGGTTTTATGTGGTTATTCGCCATTATGTATAGTTTGTTTTATTTATTATTGGTCTGGTATATGTGGTTTCTTTTAAAAAATCACTAATCAGCGCAGTTTAATTTGCTAGTAAATATTGTAAATTTACACAAGCTCCACTTTTGAAAATCAGGTGAATAATGAGATATTTTTAGCTCCATTTGATCAAAGATTCTTTTCTAATTATGAGAAGGAAAATTTCTTGATTCGCTCATATTCATTACTTAATGAAACTGGGACGAAGCGTGAACTATATTCCCAACATTCCTTTTCATAAATTCCTATTTAATTTTACAGCAAGGTAGTTATTTCATTTTTGAAATCATTATAACTTCGGTAGGAAGCAAAACCAAAGAGTTCTTGAGAATCCGAATTCAAGAAAAAGAATAATAAACATGATTAAATCCATAATAGACAATGAAAACATATCACATCTGCTCAAACATAACTACTCAACTGCCTTTGAAAAATAATTCTAACTTATCCTACATTCAAGAGGCTGAACATACCAAGTCCTTCCTTTCTCATAATTCTTTAATAGTAATCTCCCTATTCCCTGTTTCCCACACTTAACACGCAATGGCTCCCCATCTTTACGTTATTCAAAAACCATCTACGTTATTCAAAAACCATCTACGTTATTCAAAAACCTGTTTATTCATGTAAGTTTTTTCATGTTGTTCATCCTCATCTTCATTCATCATTTTTCTTTCATTCACACCGTAATAATCAAGACATTGTATATATTCATTTATTTTGTTGTCATTTCTATGTGTAAACACAGCTTTGTAATTACACTCTGTCCCAAAAGTTTATAGACTCTAGTAAAATATATGTTTTATCAAAACGGAAAGACATACGAACACCAATTACAAATATGTTTATTCAAACCATATGCGACTTGCATTCAACGAAATATTTAGAAAAAATAACAATTTTTATTTCAATTATATAGCAAAATGGAAATATTAGGTGTCCCAAAAGTTTATAGAATATATGACATTTCAACAAGAGGTGCTCAATACAATGTTCTTAATAGTTTAAAGTCTTTCCATTTCTCAGTATGACATTGTATACACGTTTTTCCATCATCATAATTAAGGTTTGTAATATTTCTGGTTCCAAGTTGTACCATACACTTCCAATGGCTGTATTCAAGGCATTCATTGAATAAAATTGCCTTCCATTCTCATATACCTTCCGAGAAATAATGCTCCACACATTTTCAATTGGGTTTAGATAAAGGCTCATCGGTGGCCACTCAAGAACAGTAACATTTTTCGAGTTTAAATAATTTTTCGTAGCACTGGATGTATGGATGGGAGCATCATCTTGCTGATATTACCAATTTCGTCTCCCTATGTTTTCTACAAATGACAGAAGATGATTTTCTAGTGTTTCTATGAATTTAGGAGAATTCTGTCGGCCATCTAAAAAGGCCAAACGCACTTGACCGCTGAAACTGAAAGCCGCCCACACCATCACAGATCCGCCAACACTTTGCCTACTGAAAAAGCTCCTGGGCTCTTTTCGTAAATCATGCCAATATTTTATATTCCCGTCAGGTCCATCGAGATTCCATTTATTTCATCACTGAAAAGGACAGCCATCCATTTATCACCATATGACATATGATTACGAGCCCATTGTAATCTCTTACTAATGTGAAGCTTTGAGAGTGGTAATTGGCGAGCCATTTTTGCGCGGATCATATATAACCAGATTCTATAATTCATCTATGAACAGTGTTTTTGGAGATTTGCAACCGGAAAGCCCCAGTAATTTCTCGAACCGACAGTTTCTGACTTGAAAGCCATTCTTTGTATTCGTCTATCACTGAGAATATCCGTCACACGTGGTCTTCCCGAACGAGGGTTTAGCTCATATGGCGTCTTACGAGTTAATACACGATAAATCATGCTTTTAGAACAATTTAAAAGTTTCAATATTTCCTTAACAGTCTTACAGAGCAATTTCAAATGCAGAATTTTACTCACTTCTTCATTAGAGAGCTGCTACGCTTTAGGCGTCTTGAAACGCAAAACAAACGAACTCTTTCCTTTTCTTACAACGTATTTATTAGGCTCCGAATCGATGTCATGATTACCGATACCATATTTGCATAAAATTGCATTTGTTTATAAACTTTTGGGACAGGTTTTTTCAGTTTATTCTACGATTTAAAAATTGGCATCAAATATACGGGATAGAACTGCTGTTTTTTAAATTTAATAGATATAACATATCTATACAGTAAATTACATCGAAATATATCATATACAAGTAAAAATATAGGCAAAATACAAGATTCTATTAACTTTTGGGACAGAGTGTAATTCATTTTCCATTCATCTGGGTGCTAATTTATTATTTTTTGCAACTCAATCAAGTCCACCTACCTCTATACTAAACCCGATAGGAACCTCATGAGCTCTAGAGACTGCGGCGTGGTGTTAAAATGTTAAATGTAGGAAGCAGAAACATGTTAAATTTGTCTGAATACATACAAAAATTATGAAGAAATTTAGATTATATTATTAATGTCTACGAAAAATATTTTTAAAAATATTTCGTGATTTTCTTTACAACTATTATTGCAAAGCCATTTTATTCTACCTTTAGTAGGCCATTCTATTTAAACAGAAGTCTTAAAAATAAGTTTCAAGATCTGTATTGATTTCTAAGGTTATCAATTTTTTGTAACTGAAGTAATGATTCAATAGAGATTTCTTTAAGTAAAATTAAATTTAATTATAAAATGGAAATATGCAATTTCATATTTAGAAAATCATTTAGAAACGTTGTATAAAATGAAAAAAATTATATTATTCTTCACTTCTACAGAGAATAAGGCAAAATATGGATAGTGAAAAGTTTATAGAAATATAAAAAATCTATGAGAAATGAAAAAGTTTATAGAAATGAAAATTCAAATTAAAAACAAGGAAATGTAGAAACAAGTTCATTTTATAAGGAAATAAGTTCAGAACATATATTTCCAGGAACTAATGCAAGAATTTATTATTTTTTACATAGTATTATTTGTAAGAAAATTCCAGGAAATCGTTTGGTAATATATATATATGTATTGTTATATGTCTAAAATTTTTTCCTTTCAAAATATATGAACGATCTAATAATAATACCGATATCTCATAAAAGAATTCCAGATTTGAAAGCAAATCCAGACATACAAGAAAGCTAGATAATAAATTCGTGCACAGATTTTGTTGGTTGTATAAAAAAAGAATGTGTCTATCCTTTTGTTAAACAATGCTGAAATCAATGGCTTTATCAAACACTGAAAGTCATATCGTCAGCTGCAATAATTCAATTATCTTTTTTCTCATGTAACTGAAAAAAGGAAAGAAGATAATAATGAACCTGTCCGAAAGAGATCCCACAAATATGGATCAAGATGGCGCCATGGTATTGACTACAGAAATATTTGGGATGACTGATGAAATTCGATTAGTTGTTTACAGCAACTAATAAATATAAAGCCAAACAAATAGGAAAATATATTATTTCGGATGTATATTTATTACTCATCCAAAATTATAACATTGCATCTGATTAATGTTATTTTAATAAATACTAGTAGTTCTGTGAACAGTAGACCTCTCTCCCCCACAAATAAAAAAATCTAGGATTTTCTCTTCATCGCTTTTCTTTAAAAGCTTAACAAATGTTATTCATTGTGAAGACAGCATTGTTTGTAAGGACATTGGATATCATAATTTTACTCTCGATCTCCATTATATTTCCTTGAAATATTTGACTAGAATTTGACGTATCGTTAGTTGATGTAATTTGTATTATATTTGGCCACTTTTTCTGTCGTTCTAATAACTGCTTTTGGGATTCCATTATCGTAGTGAGAACTGAAGCAATAATTGGATGAATTTTTGAAGAAGGATGTGAAAGTTGGCGATTTCTCAATACTTCCACTGGCGTCTGCAGCTGTTGGATTCCGTTCAATAAATCAGTGCTGTTAGGAAATGTTTCAGAAATTTCATATTGCTTTGCTAATTCAGCAGCATCTTTAGCTCTTTTACTTCGCTTATCTTTAGGCGGCATATCAAAATATTTTGAAAAAGATGACACAAATAATCACAGAGAAAAATCCAATCCTTAAATTAGGAATTTAAAAAATCATCGAGAAAATGTTACTATTAAATAGGCATCAAATTAAAGTAACTTTTGCAACTCACTTCGTTAAAATCAAGAAGATGGAACTCAAAATAACTTGTCTATAAATACTATAATTTGGCAATATATATAGAGAGAGATTTCCAATATATATTATTCTAACAGGTTAAATTTAAGTTAGATTTAATATTCCTTATAATGTTTTATATTTGTATTGAAACGTTTAAATCAGAAATAACATTTCCCCCTTAAATGCTTAACTTATGTTATGGTTAGGTACTTAAGTCGGATACATAAAACTATATTTAGCTTTTGAATGGTCTGTAGTATAATAGTGTGTTTATATAAATCTTTGTTAATAGTATGATATTTTCTTTCTTTTTCTCATCTTGAGATCATGTTCGGATATATTTCCCATTTTTTTCTGTCCAACAATTGTCTTCGCAGAGGGTTGGTACCACAAAATCTAGATTAATGCGACAAACCAGTCCCGAGGCTGGTTGGCTATTTGATTGTTGGAATTTCAAATAGGGTTGTCTTTTTCAAGTTTTCATAAGTATGAATGCTAATAGTTTATGCTAAATTTTCTTTTGTAATTCGAATGTATAATTATAGATAGGGTAATTTAATTTAATTTTAATATTTATAGATATTGTAAATATAATGCATGTTTGTGTAAATTGATAATTGACATACACTATATGCCCAAAAGTATCCGGACACTTGCAGATTTTCACATTTTTTACAATTTCTCCAGAATGGTTTAACCGACTGCCTTTAAACTTTGGACATGTAAAGAATAGAAAATAATTCACATTTTACATTGAAGATTCGGTCCTGACGGCAATTAGGGGGCCGTCTACAAACTGATGAAAACAAAACCGTTTTTGGCCCACCCCGCTTCACAAAATACTGATAACGAGATGAAACTTTCAGAAATGGTAATGTTTAATGTGCATAATATTTACAGGAATTTTTGTAAACGCAGCGCAAATATTTGGGAAGATATAAAGGTTTTCTTAAAAAATCTCAAATTTTCCCACCTGTTTTTTGCTTATAACATGCAGAGTTTTCTGTTATATTACGCAAAACTTACAGGAAAGATGACAATATGTTTGAGAAGCATTCCTGTAAAACTTTGGAAAAGAATTGTTGAATATTACAGTAATTATTAGTAATTTTAGTAAATAGTGTTTTACTGCGCATGCGCGAAACATAGTGTAATTTTTCTTTCACAACTTTAAAGCCAGATATATAGGGCAACTTATATAAAAAAATTCAGTTCAATATCATTAGTATTCAGAAAGATATAGGCATTAGAACGAGCAGAATTTTAGCTCCTGTCGAAGAGAGGCTAAAGGATGAGGGGTTGTACACAAATTGATATTTTTTAAACTTATATCTTTAAATAGTTATATTAAATTGTATAGTGGTTAGAATTTGCTGAATACCCATGAACACATCTAATATTCGTAACGAATAAAAAAATATATATGTAGAATTATTAAAATATTTTAAGAAAAGAAATTAATTAGATAAAAAATCGTTTCGACATAAAATAAATATATTTAAAAATATTGTTTGGCCGTAAAATTGTAATATGTAACTTGTTAATAATCATGCAAATAATACAATTAAAGTAATAAATTTTTTGTTATTTATAGTGCCTAATTAGCTGGAATTTAAGTTATGCACGTAATTGATAAGTGTTCATGGGTATGCAGCAAATTCTAACCGCTATACAATTCAATATAACTATTTAAAGATATAAGTTTAAAAATATCAATTTGTGTACAACCGCTCATCCTTTAGCCACTCTTCGACAGGAGCTAAAATTCTGCTCGTTGTAATGCCGATATCTTTCTGAATACTAAAGATATTGAACTCAATTGTTTATTTAAGTTGCCCTATATGTCTGGCTTTAAAGTTGTGAAAGAAAAATTACACTATGTTTTGCGCATGCGCAGTAAAACACTATTTACTAAAAATGCTCATAATTCCTGTAATATTCAACAATTCTTTTCCAACTTTTACACAAATGCTTCTCTAACATATTGTTATCTTTCCTGTAAGTTTTCGCATAATATAACAGAAAACTCTGAATGTTATAAGCAAAAAACAGGTGGGAAAATTTGAGATTTTTTAAGAAAACCTTTATATCTTCCCAAATATTTGTGCTGTGTTTACAAAAATTCCTGTACATATTATGCACATTAAACATTACCACTTCAAGAAAGTTTCACCTTGTTATCAGTTTTCTGTGAAGCAGGGTAGGCCAAAACCGGTTTTGTCTTCATCAGTTTGTAGACGGCCCCCTAATTGCCCCCAGGACCGAATCTTCAATGTAAAATGTGCGTTATTGTCTATTCTTTACATGTCCGAAGTTTAAAGGCAGTCGATTAAACCATTCTGGAGAAATTCTAAAAAATGTGAAAATCTGCAAGTGTCCGGATACTTTTGGGCATATAGTGTATGTATATATATATATATATATATACTTACTAAGTGAAAAGCTGTCGTTGCTATGGAGATCAGACGATTTATAATGCAGGCTGTTCTCACTCTTTCTTCACTCTTAATTTTTTACAATATGATTCTTTATTTATATTCCATCTTTTTCTAACAAATTGCTTTCAGTCATTTTTTTCTTAAGTAGAAAGATATTACTTTTTTTTCTATAAATTTCAAAAATACCGTTTCACACAAAAAATTAATTAATATTGAACTTATTTTTTTCTGGGAAGTACTTCATCGAACGACAAAAATCCATTAAGAGATATATAAAAAATATGTTTCAAATTATTTTCAGTTCCAGGAATTAATTCTGTCTGAAAGTGAAGAAGACCATTAAAGTATTTTTTTTTTAAACTCATAACAGCATACAAATTCTAAGTATTTCAAAACGCACAAAGCAACTTCATTTTCGTGAGAAAACTTCCTATTTTAGATTTCTATTTTAGATGATGTTGGAAAGAATATAGCAGAATTATTTTCTGGGGCTTATAACTAATGGGTTTTTGTTTATGAAAGATTAAATGCAAACAATTTTCCTTACCTTCGCTACAAATTTTTCATTTTGCCTACTTAAATTTTTACTTTTATGCATTCTATTTTGAGTAATAGGGACAAATATCAGGAAACTTTTATAATTGCACTTTTCTTTTATACAATTATCTATTTATTCTACAAAGCTTAAGATCTGATGTTAGACGATATTTTGTTGCCGTATTATTTAGCAGTTGAAATTAGTCTGAGAAATGGAAATTAAAGCTGAATATGTAATTTTTATTTTAATAAGAATAGTTTCATAAAATCAAATTCACACACACATGCTTAATTAGCCCACATAAATCAGTTCAAGATAGCCCTATTAGCACAAGATATTGTAAGATATCCTCACGATGTTATTCGATATTCTGAATACCGCACAATATCGTGAGGATATCGTAGCAATATTGCACAGCATCTTGTGCTAATAGGGTAGGTTACCTTTAAATTTTTCAATCAAAAGTTTATCGCCGTCTTTAATAATGAAAATAAGTAAAATTAGCAAAATAATAAGATTTAATTGACATCTGCAAAAACAGTAATTTATCTTTTGTTTTCGATTTCTAATTCTTTAAATGATGAAAATACCATCAAAATATAGGCTCGATTGTTCTCTTCTTTTCTTTTTATCGAACTTTCAATGGAAAATAAAATAGCTGCGTGTTCTGTTTTTAGTTTTAAGAAATTGTGAGCAACCTATGATAAGAAGGAGGAAAAAGTTTTCTTGGCAAATGAGCCTTGAAAAATCCAATCTTTCTTTCTCTTTATTTAAACCCTTTCGAAACTTTTCCTCTCTTGAACAAAAGAACGGTGGAGAGTTTCATTTTTCAGAAACTGCGAGTATGATTTATTGACAAAACCTTTTGAGTTTGAGTAGAATCCTCAGAGGATAACGAGGCGAAATGACCTTGTGCAACATTTATGAGATATAACAAAAGGATGGAACTTCTCATTGGGCTTGATTATTTACTTTGAGGAACAAAGTTCTCTTTTGTCTGGGAAGTTCTGTTTCTGCTCCAAATTTTGAAAAATTGTAAAACTTTCTTTAGTATTTGGGGATAGGAGAAGACGTTCACGGGCAAAATTAGAATTTTTGCTAATGATTTTATTTTTAATTCAAGGTATGGATTAAAGAAAAAGTGAATAATGCTGTTATTTATAAAATTATTTACCTCTTGCGGATTAATAAAAAATTCTGGTTTTTTTTAAATTACCATTTGATATATCAATTGTTTAGTATTTCTAAATTGTTTTAAAAATGATTTTTTTAAACTCCTTGCCTATTCTTGTGACCATTAATAGATGTTGCGTCCTATCGATAACTTTAATTTGCTGGGTAACTATAACATATGATGAGGTATAACTAAAAGATAAAAGGCATAGGCTGTGTGATATTGAGTGCGGTGAGAACTTTGACGAGAAATGGTGAAGTGATGAACCATAATAGAGCGATTTATTCCAATTCAGAGTTGCATCATATACCATGCCTCGATGAAATCTAATCCTGGCGGGCTATGTCCCGCGCAGTTACAAAATAGTAACCCTAATTCGGAAGAGGTTGCCACATTTGGCGAGCACAGTACTTAACAGTAGTGAATTTTCTCAACTGTGATTAATGCTTGGCAACAGATTTATAAATTTACTTAGTATTCTAACATCCTTACAGAACTGGTGTTGCTAAATTTTGTTTATTTGCTTAAAGATTTCTTTCTTTTTGCTTTGATTCATTTATTCTTTGTATAATATATTTGCTGTCTTAATACTACTTTAATATCAGTTTTGGATGGTGCATGGAATAAACATAAATTTTAACATTAATCTGCAAAGACCTGAAATTTGATTCAACTTAGTCCGATATGTTTTATGTTCATTTTGCACTAAAAAAACGAGAAATATTTTCTGCTTAACTTTGGAAATAATTTTATTCAATTAAAACTTGGATGTGTCTTACAAAATGAAAGATTTTTTAAATTCTCTTTTTAAGTAAATGGAAAAATAAATAAAATATTTAAAAATTAATTGAATTTAAATTGAGTAAAATTTGGAAGTTTCTAAAATCTTATATCTAGTTAAGAAACACCATATAATACCACATTGATTTATTCTGTTAAGGTGAAAACTATTCACATAACTTTATTTAAATTAAATCTATAATCTCATTTATGTACCCTTCCAGATCTGAGTCGTAGATGGTAGCCTGCCTGAACATAAACAAAGATAAAGTTATTTTGTTTGATTATGGACCTTTAACCTCTTTGAAGTCTAGTGGAATTGATATCAGTAGTTATGTTTCTTAACAAATACATAAGTAAATATTCAAAACACTGTTCATTAGTCTTAATGAATATATAATGCTGCTCCTAATATACTTGGGTGGTTAATGGCATCATTAGTTCTGAAGTGTGAAAATTCATATTCTTGCCTTCGTCAGTTTAAAAATAAATGAGTTAATAAATCAGAATCTTTTCATCTAAAGATTAAAGTTGTGAGGAAACGGAAGAGATATTTCTTATTTCAAATAAGGAAGAATATTTTCGTTAGTTGATAGATTTTTTCCATCGAATACAGAATTAATCCAATAAAAAATTTATAATAAATCGTAATGATTTAAATTTGAAGAAGAAAATAATTGTTAAACTCTCAAATTGGCTATGAAGGTGATTACTGTATTGTAAATATGCATTTTTCAATTCTGATTTATTATGCTTTAAATTAAAGATAAATATCATACTAACGCAAACTTAATCGAGAAGATATAAAAAGTTAATTCGATATCTACAAAAAAATAATAAAATACAAAATTCCAATTATGCACTAGAAATTTGATATTTGTGCATTTAATTAGAACAGCATCATTGGTGATTGGGGATCAATAAATACTTAAAAAACAGAACATAAAAATACTTTATAAGTTATCTATTTTTGCAAATCAATATTTATTTACAGTGTAACATTAGGAGAATAATTTAGGGGAAAATACTTTTACATTTTGTTTCACTAATACGCTGAAAACCTTTTTAGTCATGAAGAGGCATTAAACATAAGACGGTGGTAGGTATTAAAAAGGAAATCTTGTAGATTAATTTGGAAAAAATCTATCTCGTAAATATTATTATAGAGTTTAGTTTAATTAATTACTTAATTGTGGAAAGAACTCTGAAGAAAATATGAACCTCTTTTAGAATTTTGAAAAATAATACATTTTTAAATGTCTACTAATATTTGAGTTAAAATTTTGTTTCCATTTAACATTTTCCAAAGTGTCTTCTGAAATAAGCTTCCAATGTATTGGAGAAAGAAAAGACAACAGACATTGTCTAAAAGTTTATTTTTTCCTTCTTGCTTCGGATTGGAAAATGATTTTAATGTCTAAATGGAAAAATATTTTCTAATAAATCTCGTCATTCTAGTGACACTTTTAGCGTTCATGGCAGCTTAAACTCATTATGTGATGTGATTGACACCTAAATCGATTAAAACGAATAAAAAATACTTTTATTCTTTATTCTTTTCTTTGAAAACTAAAGAAAAAAGATAAAGATAGATTACGGTATTATAATTAGAAAATAATTTGTGGATATTTGTTCCATAGAAGAATTCGATTTGTAAAACATGAATTTAATCTGCCTTTATTTTTTCCTGTCATAAAATCAGGCTTGTCGTAATAGCAAATAAATAAGTTATACTCAATTTATAACCTGAAAAAGTAATGTAGTGTTATAGCAACAGGATGGAAGTAACCAATGAGCGTTCTTTTATTATTAATTGTAAAACAAGTAAAAATTTGTAAAGACAGTTTTAATGAATTTCTTTTAATAATAATAGTTATATAATAAGAAAAAATAGTAATGTAAAACGAAAGTAATAGTTATGTAATTAGAAAAAAACCTCAAAGTTAGATTTTGAAATGCAGCTGTTTTTACAAAACACTCTTAATCTTGAAGAGAAAATGAGAAATTTCCTTGACAAACTTTATGCGGAAAAAATAATTATACATTCGTAAGCTTCTTTATTTACATACTGCAACTAAAAACATTTTTTAATGAATTCAAAAGCTATTGTTTTACTCCTATTTCCTTTTCATTGTACTGTTTGCCTGTATTGTATTAGATGCTGTGAATACAGAAAAATGCGACTAAAAACCACTGTTCTAATTCTTCACAGAAAAATTGTTCTGATTAGGAATAAACTCTTTGATCTCCTTTAATCTCCTTAAAAGCTTTTCATTTCCATTCGAATTTCTTTAGTACGAAATTATTAAAACTGCAAATATACGAAAAATTTTAATTGCTCTAGAATACAATAAATATATATCTCTTAATTGCTAAAATAAAGAATATTTTGAAATTGCAGTAAGTTTTAATTTCATATTTATTTTAATGTATTCTAATACTTTATTGCTCTTCGATCTCTTTACTGGATTAGATATCAATTAATCAAAAAGCCAATTAAGGTGTTTAAAAACAGATAAATTAATAAGTAAACATTTGTTTTCTTCCTGTTTTGTCTACAAAATAAGAAAAAGAAGTGGGAATTGAAACGTACTGTTAATAGCAAGTCTGTATGAGACATAAGTCATTATTTTTTCAAAGAATTTTCTGAAGCTATATACACATTCTTATAGATTTTGAATAAAAATACAAAAAGCTAAATTTAATTATTTACTTTTGCTTCTTCATGCAATTCTTGTATAAATTTTACCTATAATAGTATCTGAACGCAAAAAATTAACTACAAATAAATGCTTTTGTATGCTTATTCAAAGACTTTTTTTGATAAATATTGTTGACACGCATCATAATTGCTGTAATCTGTATCGGTAATATAATTATTCGAATTATTTCCAGTATTTATTGAAAACTTTTAGTGCAAGGAGTCAGACAAAGCCCTTTTTGTAAAAAAAAGCTTGATTATTATTTTTCCTATAATTTCCTTCACATTATTTTGTATTGCTAGATTCTTATTTTCGTAATAGTTAACACAGAATGGATTACAATATGTTTAACTATAAACTGCTTAAACTAATATATTCAAAACTCAAAAACCCTAATTATGGAATTTAAGTAGAACAAAAAAGGAAAATAAATTATATATTTAACTGATTATTCCCAAGCAATCTAAAACCATTTTGGTTCTTTATAAATTTTCAAAATATACTTCTTGGCAGTTTAATTTGGAAATGTGCAAAAAAATTTAAAATCGGCAAAATTTTCTTGCGTATTGATTGGATGCAATATTCCATTTTGTCGTTGATAAATAAATAATAATAAAGCTATTAGATTATATCACCAATTTAAATTCAAATGCCTAAGAAAAAAATAAATGTATTCATTTTATAAAACATATTATTAATTTTATAAAATATACATATAAATATATTATTTTGCTAATTTTATATCTTTTTCTAGATTCTCTGGACTCTAATAACAAGGCATTGTTTAAAAATACTTTGAGGATACGACCTTCTCTTGCACCTTCTACCTGTTATTAATATTTCCATAAAAATTATTGTTTCAATCTTTTTATTTGTTTATTGAATACTGATTTCTTTTCAAGCTACACCATGAATTAAAAGACTTTTATTTGTTTTTTCCCAGGAGGGAGACATCTCAAACCTACGTCCCCGATCAATAACAGCATGTCAATGGAGAGTCTGGTAAAACAATAACGCAGCGAAAGTCCTCGCAGATTGAACAAGCAGAAAGCATAGATATCGGTAAATAAACAGTCCAGAAAAAATTCCGAACATTTTTGCTTAGGTTGGGAAGCATCACAATAGCCAAGTCTTCACTTCCAGTCACAATATAAGAGTCACGAGTTTTCTTATCTGTCGGTGACATGCTCTGGTCATTTGTCTTCTTGGCCCACGATGTGGCGTGCAGTATTGTTCAATAGTTAAGTGTCATAATGAAATGCTTCCGAAGAAGACATCCATTTAATCTTTAACTATAAAGAATGTCACTAACCTCAGTTATTTCCACGTGAAAAAACATAAGCAATGATAAAATAGTGGTGATAAGTTAAAGAATTTCTTTTTCAGTAAAACTTTCGTGATTATGAGAAAGCAAAGAAAGAGCATGTTATATAAGATATCACCACTCTTGGCCTACGGTGTTGCGTGCTATATAGTTAAATAGTGAAGTGACATTATGAAGTGCTTCCAAAGAAGACATCCATTAACACTTTAACTATAAGGGATGTCACTGACCGCAGTTACTTCCATGTGAGATAAGATCAGCAATGGTAAAATAGATGTGATTAATTAAAGATTGTTTTTCAAATAAACTTCCAGGGCTACGTAAAAGAAAAATCAGCATGTGTATAAGAGATCGCCACACCTATGAAATACATTATAAAGAGTACAAAATTTGTCTTCTATGAATTGTAGTGTGCAGTGCAAAAGATCCGATGAATTCGTTTTCATCTTCTGTAACGTAATTTGAATATGAAGAGGTTCACATTTTGCTTAATCAGAAATTAAACATTTTTTCTTTTATTTTTCGTGTCGTATTAGAAACATGTCGCTTAATTTTCCAACTCCGAAAATGTACTTTAAAATTTCAAAACATAAAGCATTTAAAATGCCTCTATCCCACATTTTAAGGTTTATTTGAGAAAATATTAAATCTCTGTGATTATTTCACTCAGCAAACTACTCGAAATGTTTGATACCAAAATAGGTTTTTAAACTTCTATAAAGAACTGGTCAAAATTTTACAGGTAGCCCAGGAGGCAGTTCGACAGAATTTGGATCAAACTGGACATAGTGGAAATGGTTTGCTCTGCTCTGGGCAAAGTTTGTATTTCTTTTTCCAAAGACATTTTATTCTTCTTTTTAATTTAGACTCAAAAGATTCACTTAGATCGTTTTAAAAGGTAAGCCTCACATAAGTATATGGTGAAGTTTAAGAAATTTATCAAAACATTAAATTTATTTAAAGTTCATTCGAAAAGAAATACATTTTTACCTATATTCTAAGAATTTCAAGAAACTAACTTCCCTCTATTTAAAATTCTTTAATTCTGTTTCTCTCTATCTATTTTCTAGCAATAATTATTTTTTAATAAGTTTTTTGAATTTAAATATTAGTTTGTTTTAGATTAGTGTTTGTGTTGTTGCCATTTATTCAATAATTGATTATTACTTTGTTTATAAGTTTAATTGTCTCATTGACGTAAATATGAATATGGCCAGAAAATTAATTTAATTACTTAGACCGACCATCAACCCTGTTTAGAAATTTGTTTCTTCGTTATTTCGTAATCTATAAAGACGATCATTTGGTGCGTGAACCACTCTTGTCCCCCTTCAAAATGCTGCGTGGTGCCATGGAAGAAGTAAACATTCTCTCGTCTCTCACAGACTGTACGGAACCTGTAACCTATAGGTAAACCTCATTTTTGTTCGAAGGGTTTCAGATTCGAAAACAGATTCCACCGAAGATCCGCCGTGTATATGGGCCTGTTGCACGCTACATCATGTAGGGAGGAGAAGACGTCGATCACGGTGGTGTGTTGAGGAATTTGGAGACGTGTCAGCTCGACTCATCCTCGTCATCTGACCACGATTCAAAATTACGAGTTTCAACCCAAAATAGTCCCTCGTGTTGCTTCACGAAATGGGATGTTATAACTAAACCAAAATCGAATTCTCACAAGTAGCAGATTTATATATATATTTATATATTTCCTATGCAAATTCTTTATTTTAATTTAGGATAGTACTAGTGCTTTACAGCCCGTGTCTTTTTTGTGGAGTAGCGCGCTTTACGTATAATTCTAGGGTTATTACAGAAAAAAACACCTTCTTTTGGAATATAACTGAAATATTTCATCTTCTGACACGAATATTCCGTGATATTCTCTCCATCAGTTTTTCGATTTTATTTTCATTTTTTTTTTATTTATTGCATTTCTTTTTTTTTTTATTCTATTTATTTTTCTTGTTGATGCAACGCGCGAGTAGAAATAATCTTTATGCATTTTACATTTTATATTTTCACTAGCCCCATGTACGGCGTTGCTCGGGGTAAGGAATATATTCAAGAATCTCTGTGGTTATTCGTACTCCATTTTTCCCCTCCCATCATTGCTTACGGCAGACAGCAGAAACTCTTTCTATATCTATGTGTTTTTGCCATTATCCAGATTACAAATTCTCTTGTCTTTCCAGTGTTTTTTGTCTGACCGGAAAAAAAAAACCCATAGTGTTCTTTCTTTTTTCTCTTAGGGACCTCTCCCTCCTGCTAAGGGAAGTGCGGACTCCAACAATCTTGAGGGATTTTACACACTCATTACGACCGATAAAATTTAGCATCGAAATTCAAAAGGAAGAAAAGCGGAAGAGAGGTAATTAACATCATTGTAGATTGCAAAACATACTGAAATAGAGTATATACTATGAAATAAAAGCTAAATAATTTCTCCTTTCTGTTAACATTCAACAATATTTTTATCAAATTTTTAACTATGGTGAAAATACGGGAATGAAGGATTTGATAAACGATCAATGGTTTGAATTTAATTACACATAACAAAAGACATTGCTAGTAATTGTATGAAATAAATTTGAAATGTTTATTAAATTAAGGAAAAAACTCGTGACATTTAAATTGAAATCATTAAAGGATAATTTTTCTGCTCTTTGGGATGCTGACGTAAATGCCATCTACTTTATTATATTTTCTGAAGGATTATTTTGCGAAAACTGAGATAAAACGCCGATAATTGGCTTAATTTTCGTTTATTTAAATTAAATATCTTAGAAAGATAATTTTTGAAGAAGTTTGAAAAAAGCCAAGAATTAATCAGGACACGTAGAAGGCGTAGTGCACAAATTTCATATCAAGACTATTCAGTTTATTGGAGTTCTTGCGACAGATAGACCATTAATACATCTTTTCACCTTCGCTTTTCCTCTCTCCTGAGGTAGGAACTGGACTTAAGTAGCCTTGATGCTTAACAGCACACACTCATTAAGGATCAGTTAAAAATTTTGAAAAATTAAACAAAACATCAGTAGAATAATTCACTAACTCATTTTTCGGATCACTTGTAACCGTATTAAAAGCTGTAAATCTTACGACAAACGGAAACGGAGTACAAGTCTCACTTTGTTGCTATCTAAAGAAAAGCAATATTTTCATATATTATGTTTACACATGGTAAAAGCCCGCTGCAGTATGCAATGTCTTACGAATTTATTTCTATAAGAATAAAAGTATTGATTTAGAAATTGCTTTAAAAGTTTTCTAAACCTTAATAACAATCAGAAAAACACTTCATCATAATGAATTAATATCATTGAAAAAGATATTTCTGCTCTTTAAAAGACATAAAATAATTGTTGTCCTAATAATTACTTCAAAGTTATTGGCAAAAACATCTAACATGGCTTAACAGCAGCTAATTTTCGTTATTAATTAACATCTAAGGAACTGATTAACTCGAAAGTTGAAAATAGCCGCCATTTGATCACTGTGTAACCATTGTTAAAAAAAGTTGTAAATTCTACAACTAACCGGAAGGTGAAAAGATCTACTTTGTTGTTTATGCTAACAAAGAAAACAATATTTTCTTATACTAACACTTTAACACTGGCAAGAGACCCAGCGCAGAAATGAGTAAATTGGCTTGAATTTATTTCTATGAGAATAAAAGAAGTATTGTTAGAATAGTACGTCAAAATATTTTTTAAACTTTTTAGCAATCAGAGAAAACGTTCATCGCGATGAATTATCATCATTAAAAGATAGTTTTCAGCTCTTTAAAATGGCATAAAATAATTGTTGTCTACTGATATTTCAGAGTTATATTGCGAAAACGTGAGCATTAAGGAGCTAACAGCGCTAATTTTGTTTAATTAAAACTTAAGAATAATTAACTTGAAGACTTAGAAAATAACCGTTGACCTAGAAATGTTCCCTAAGAGATGTCGTTGTAACAAATTTCTGTCATCTCGTTCACCGTTTAGGGAGGAGTTCTTTCTGTGACCATGCACAGACGGACACATGTATTCTGTTTTATATTATAGATATTTGATAGGTATATTTTGTAGTTTCTTAGATATATGTCTATTGGATTAAGCAGTTGCAGAGTTTTATAAGGCAAAGCCAGAGGGGTTTAAGACGCTTGAGGTCCTTGATACAAAGTTGGATCATGAGCAGATATATATTTTACAAGTACTCTTGCTAAATATCGCACAAAGTTCACTATGAAGGTCTAATGCTTGTTCGTGAGGTTCAAAAATGCGATGTTATCACGATTCTGTGATACCTTGGATTACGCACTGATTAATTTCGCTGTTATTGTATGAAATGAATCCACAGTATTTAAATGTCTTATCATTCAATGAACAAAATACGAGATACTACAGACAAGTTTGGATATCGCAATTGAACGCGCCCTTAACGCCGTGCCCTAACAGTTTTAAAATACTTTCTATTGAACAGTTATTAAACAGTTGTTAATTCAAAAAGTTCGGTATTTGTGAAAAGTATTATAATTCATAAAAATAATGTGTTCCTTCCTGATTTGTCATTCCACAATTGCGTATACAGCTAATTCAACGTTGCAATAGACATGTTGTAGAAAAACTGACCAACAACGATCGGTTACCTAGTATATAGAGGGAATATTCCAGAACTGAAAAAAATATAAGAAAAATTACCTACAGTTCGTTCTTTATTTTTTTAGAAAAAGATATTGGAATAAATTGAAATAAGTCTAAATAGTGTTAATTCTAGTGAGCTCGATGGCACAAGAATTAGCACTATTTAATGCTAATTGCGGTGTATTATGGAAAAATATCTCGATATCATTCAGGGTGGATGTGTCTGTCTATCTTTGCGTTTTTTCCATATGCAATATCTTATGCGTTGTTGACATTCTGCATAAACATGTTTAGCTCAAAAACTCGTTCTGGGTTTAGCTTTTAGGTGTTATAACGCGAAATAATGGAACATATATCGTACGAATACATTTGAACATTTCAATGTTTTCAGATTGGCATCATTTCTGTAAATTGCGAAATGTATTCGTATGCGTTACACACAGAATGCAACGCTTTACAGGATAGACCATTAAAAAGAGAGCTACAAAATTCAGAAAGTAGCTACTTCTTGGTTAATAGGTGCTAACTGAGAAAGGAGTTTTCACAATTTTTATTATATTTTTAATTAATTAAAAATTAATAGAAATTTTAACATCTTTCCTCAAAAATATTTGGGCATATTATTGCATAGAACCATTCGACACACTATAAAATTAAAAAAATAAATTTTCATTTATACAACTTCATTTCCGTGCAATTTTCTCTTTAGTTTTAATACTGTCAACGCTAATTTTTAACACAATTTGTAACATTGTTATTTATTGTTTTAATGAAATCCATCAAAATCAAAAAGTGTTTCATCAAAACTTTCACTCCCGTATATTTGTTAATGTTAAAGTTATGATAAAAAATTGCTCTTTTTGAACATTAACCTTAAAGCATAATTCCACTTTGTTTTTTATTAACCTTTCTTATTTTTTTAGGCTGGTATTCTTTCTGAAAATTATTTGATTCAAAAATTGCTGAACGCGGAGTGACAGGCTTGGTTTGTCTGTTGTGTTTTTTCTGAAAGAGTTAGGATTAGCTGAGCTGCTCCACTTGAATGACAGCTGATGCAAGCCAGAGGAAGACAAGGCAGACAAATCAAGTATGAAACATTATCATGTTAAGATGTTTCAGATTAGATGTTCAAAATTTAAGGATATTTTTTCCAGTTTCTGCTTAACAATGTTGAGTTATTAAAATCATTGTCTTTGCAAATTCGAAGAAACAATTTCAAGCCTACATCAGACTGTACTGTGTTCTTTGAACCATAGCTACAATAATGCTCAGAAACACAATTGGAAGTATTACACAGTAAACACAAGTAAAATTACCAAAGGAAATACGATGCGATGTGTAATTGCTTCGGGTCATTTTACATTCACTATGTGAGCAAGACTTTATTCCATTGCATTTTAAAGAAACAATAACGTCAATGATTTTAATGAGCAAATACAAATTTGGTTTTTTTCAGTTAAAATAATAGCATGCGTTAGCATGAAAATTACATAATATCAGTAAATGCATTATGAGTGTAGGGAGAATTCGAACAACTTTCCCTTCTGAATTATTGTCTTTTTTTACTGTTCTTGATGTACGTAAATTTATATTTCGATATGTAGCTACTGTTCATGATATTCAGTTCTGAATTAAGCATAACTTAGTCAAAATTAAAAATACAAGAATGAAGCTTTTGCAATGATCTAGTTCCATCAAAAGCAAAAAATCTTATCTGATCTATTTTGTCAGCATCGAAGAGATAAAAATTTAAAAGCATAATTTTCTAGAAAACAAGCAGCAGGACTCTTTTATGAATATAACCTTAATGCTACCTTATTTTGAACACTTCTGCGTTATACAGTGTTTTCATATTTCAAACAGTTTAAAATGGAGAGAGTATTCAAACAGTTTTGGTTTATATGAACATGATACATTAAGAAATAGGCATACAAAATTAATCATATTAATATTTAAGATGAATGCAGGGAGTTTTCATTCTATATAACTTCTTTTACGAAACATACTTAATAAGTTGTTATAGGTCTTTTTTCAATGCTCAATTGATTATGCCTGCTCACTAATGTTACAACACTACTGTGCTGATTAATGCAATACTAAATCAGTAATAGTTCGGAAGAGCTGAAAACTTCAATTTCTTTATTGAAATTGTAACTTAGCTGTAATTCTTAAGGAGTATGAAGTTTATCACACAGCTGAACCTTTAAAATAAATAAAAAATTACTTCGATCTTCTCTAGAACAGTTTTAAGACTAAATAAATATAAACAGAATAAAAACGGCAGTACGAAACACCAGACGTTAACCACAAACATTCAAAATACTGTCTTCAGGAAGAACTACACAGTACTCTATTAACACAATATATCTTGCAATATCTCCACGATGGTGCTACTATATTCTGAACGCCGCACAACATCGTAAGGATATTGTATGAATATTGTAGAGCATCTTGTGCTAATAGTCCTTATTATGCTATTTGAATTGCAAGTGCTTAATTAACACTAGCTGGACAACCCTGTGAGGCCGAAGAGGCCTAATGGTAAGGTTTAGGCTTCGGGGCCAGGTTCGAAACCCGGTTTCATTGAATATCCGCAGTGTATTAGGCCTGTTGCAGGCTATATCATACGTAGAGGGGCAAACATCCTGTTGCTTGTGTGGTGAGGAAGTTTGGAGAGGAACTACCACCTCAGGTATCGTATTCGTCACCTGACTACGGTACGAGGTCTGTCCCAAAACAGCTCTCGTGTTGTTTCAAAATGGGACGTTTATGTAACTAAACTAAACTGAATAATTTTGAGGCAAATACCGATCAATTGTTTTAGCGCATAGTTTTCAAATGTTTCCCTATTTCTGAAATTTTTCAATGCTAATAAAATCAAAATTCTAAAGTAGAAGTCGAAACAAAATTTTAATAAACGTGTTAGAATTTTTTCACAATAATACCATACTCAATTTTTCCACAAATTTCTAATTAACGTATTACTGCAGTAACTGTTGGACTTTTTGTTGCTTTTATTTAAGTGCATCGTGTCCAATCTTTTTTCTTGTCTGAGAAGAAAAACATTTCTACGCCAAAAAAGCATTCAATTTTTATGATTAAGAGTCTTGAAGATATATTTATAACGACATAGTTTTATTCTAGAAATATCTTACAAGAATTTACTTCATACCCCAAACTTAAGTGGTAAAAACTTTCTTTGGAGCCTCCTCCCTGTTATCCTAAATTACTTTACAAGGGCAAATTTATTAAGTCGAATCATCGTGTTTTTCTCCCTTTATTCTCTCAGTGGATAAAATACTGGCAGTAACAAACTGAGCGTGTTAAATTCCGGCCGCTTTTATACTTTTATGATTGGGAAAGGCTTTCCCATTAAAACACTTTTCGCTATTTCTATCTAAAGAAAGAAATAAACCCTTAAAATAGAAAACATAAGAGAAATTTAATGCTAGTTTTTCGGATTTGTTTTATTCGAGGAAGTTCTTTAAAGGATATTTTCGATTTGTACTTCAATTACATTCTTAATAGGAGGGTTATGAAATTTATATCTTTCTATATAACTAAATTCAGAATTGAAGAACTTTTCCTTATGCCTTACATTGCAGGGGAGAGTTGGGTTAAACAGGGTAGTGGGGTAATACCGGGTACCCTTGGTTCTGGCAATATTAGTTCTTCTTTGTAGCGGACAGATACTAAATTATACTCTACTAGTCAAGGAAAAGGAACAGTCATAGTGGCGTGTTGCAGCTGTTGAATTCACTGCTTCTGTGAAGTATTATTTGTTTTAAGACGTCAACTCTCTAATGTTTGTTTGATTTTAAACTATCCTTACTTAAAAATTATTACATTTTTAAAAACGATTTTAAGTCCAGCGTATTATACGTTTACTAAGGATTTATACCCTATCAAAATATAAGGATTTACTCCAATAATTGCGCTGTTCTATCTAGTTTTCTATAACCACTGCACTCTGGGTAAAACCGGGTACCCCAAGTTGCGCAAGACCGGGACAGTTAGTATTGATGATTCTTCCGCTGAAGACGATAAAAGCACATCAGACGTTGATTGCTTACATTTTGATGATGAGTTTTCTAATTTAAATAAAGAAGAATGGTTAATCTAATGTAAAAACTGTCTCAGCTGTGTCCACGAAAGCTGCAGTGGCGCGGAGGAAGACGACAACTCTTTATATGTGAATTTTGTAACTAATAATCTTAAATTGTCATACAAAAAGAAAAAGGTTGCAACTTTTCCGCTGAAAATCTAGTTTTCCTACCTTCCCATAATTTTAACATGCGAATCCGGTTTTACCCCACTAGTGGGGTAAAATCGAGTGGTTTGACTTTTTTTATATAAAAATCATTGATAAAAAAGTATTGAAACTGTGAACTTTTCTGAAACTATATATTTTACTTCGATAAATAATGAATATTTTAATAAAATTTGACAAGATCTCTGTCAAATATTTTGCCTCAGCAGGCCTTCTATCCTTAGCTACACGATTTTACCCCATTATCTTAATATAAATAAAAGTCATTGTAGGTATGTATGTGGCTATGTTCCACATCTCCTCCTAAACCAATGGACGATTTTCAACCAAATTTTGTACACTTATTATTTAAGACAAGGAGAAGACACTTATGAACTTTTCTAAGTCCAAAAGTTAATTAAACAGGCAGTTAATTAGAAATTAACCGAAACCGTTTTTCCGCCGTAACTTCGGAGCACATTGTCCGACAAAAAATATTTTTATATCATCTCAAAGTTCAAAGTTTTACCTTATCAATGATACAAATTTTATTTCTGTGGCATTTTTTCTTCGATTGTTATTAATTTTTAAATGTTCCATAATTTTTAAATACTTGCAGACGATTTTGAAATAACGAAGATTTATAGCTACTCCGTTGCTAGTCAACGGTTAGACTTTGAACTAATTCACATTTATTTCTGAAAATTTTGCTTATCTTTATAAATATCCATATCCTTAATCCTTAATAATATAATAAATCCGAAAGTGTGTCTGACTTTCTGTTTGTTATGCTTTCACGACCAAACTAAAAAACCGATTTGGATGAAAATTGGCAGTCTTGTAGCTTGAAACACAAGAACGGACATAGGCTAGGTCAAATCACGTTAAATTAATTATTTTTGACTACAGACAACAATTAAATAATTAACAAAGCCCATTCACTCAGCGATTTTCGATGAAGATTATTTTATTTTCCAATCAACTGTCACGTGATCCTTCAGGAATGCGAAAACATGTGGAATAAATTATTTTTAAAATCAACTATCACGTGATCCTTTTTTCCGCTGTAACTTCGGAACAATTTGTCCGATAAAAATGATTTTTATACCATCTTAAAGTACAAAAATTGTACCTTTTCAGTGATACCAATTTTGTTTCTGTGACATTTTTCCTTTAATTGTTATTAATTTTTTAAAGTTTAATAACTTTAATTACGTGCAGACGATTTTGAAATAACGCAAATTTATAGCTACTCCGTTCCTAGGCAACGGTTAGACTTTCAACTAATTTACTTTTATTTCTGAAAATTTTGCTTATGTTTATAAATATGTATAAAATAAGGCGAAAATTACATATAGCTGTCTGTCGGTCGGTCACAAGAACTCCTCCTAAACGGTGAACGATAGCGACATGAAATTTACACACGACATTCTAGAGCATATTTCTAGGTCAAAGGTGCTATTTTCAACTTTCAGATTTAATTAGTTCTTCAGATATTTAATTAAATAACGAAAATTAGTCGCTGTTAAGCCTAATTCTTAGACGGTTTTTGGTCATAACTTCTGAAACATTTATTAGACAACAATTATTTTTATGCCAAATTAAAGAGAAGAAAATTATCTTTCTAAAGATGATAATTTCTTTGCAATGAAGTGTTTTCTCTGATTGTTATAAAGGTTTTAAAAAAATTTTTAACGCAATTTCTAACAATACTTTTTATTCTTATAGAAATAAATTCAATCCAAATTACTGTTTCGCGCGCGGGCTTTTGCCAGTATTAAAGATAATATAAGAAAATATTACTTTGTTGGACCATCAACAACAAAGAAGACTTTACACTTCCGGTTTCTAGTTGTCGTAGGATTTACAGATTTTAATACGGTTACACAGTGATCCAATGACGTTAGTGAATTAATCTCTCGATGTTCTGTTTATTTTCATAGTGAGGTATTACAGAATATCTATCTGCAGATACAGTAATGGGCATTAACAAGGAACATCATATCCTGTAGAGCTCTTCAACATCTTCGAATTGTTAGGGGCACCTTCCGACAAGCAGAGATTGAAAGTCGGTATGCCAGTAATACTCATACGTAACCTCGATATACCGAGAGTGAGCAATGACACACGGTTACAAATTACACACCTAGGTCCAAACGTCATGAAAGCTACTGTTATGACTGATATAGGGAGAAGAGAGAGTATTTTGATTCCACGCCTTCCGATAATACCGAAGGATTTATCATCTCAGTTCAAAAGGCAACAAATCCCTTTAAAAATATCATTTGCCAGGCTCAGCGCCAGATACTGAAAGTGGCAGGCGTACATTGGAAAAAACCACATTTTTCGCATGGGCAACTATATATGGCGTGTTCATGTGTGTCCAGCCCACACAACCTCTACATCCGTGCAAATAACGTGGTATAGAAAAGTATATTAGAATAGATAAACAATTTACGTAACTATATCAGCATACATGTATAGTACACTCCTGTCAGCCGCCCAATTAAGTATTATCACCGTCAGAACTTTTACTTTCCCCTTTCAAAATGCAACAAAACATTTACATTCGTGAATTGAAAAAAAAGAAGAATTCAAATTCTTCGCGCACGAAGTCGCGGGTAACAGCTAGTGTTGAATATTTCATCACACTTCGTATCACAATTGTTTGGGAACAATTCTGCGATTTTTGTTGGAATTCAAGTCTGATTATTTTGAATCATTTAAGGCAAAAATAATATATTCTGCCAATTAGTTAAACAATCATCTATAGTAGTATTTTTACAGCCTGGATCAGCGAGTTTTAATCTCCATTGTCAATTTGTGCTGGAAAAAAGTGGCATAACACTATAATTCTAACTTAATGATACTGTACGAATTGAATAAATATTGTTGTAAGAGTTGTAAGTATTTGGGAAGGAGTTTAAGGGGAAAATAATAATAATAATAATAGAAAGAGAGGAAAATTAAAAAGTAAATTAACATAGACTAATAATAAAAGTATGATAATTCAATTGATAGAAGAATTTGGTTAGTTAATTAATTGAAGTTCTTTTTCAAATTTTCTTGATGATGTGCAGATTCTTTTTTTTTTCTTTCATGACGAAAAGACAACGCCTGATTTGAGGTAGAAGAAAGTCGAAAAGTGAAAACTGGTGCTTTGCAGTGGAAACGACGCTTGAATCAAGGAAGGGGATGGTAAAAAGGTGCAACTAATGAATTTCCGAGAAATGGCTTCTCAAGTTCTTAGAACCCAGGGTTGCGTAAACGGTTCCTAGAATCCGTCTTTATTCCTTTCTTAAACGGCGGTATAAATGGTTTTCCGGGATACATTTTTCTCAATATAATGTTTGAGAGAAATGTAGCACCACTGATTCCTTTCAGTTTTGCCTTGCTTGTGTAGTGAATGGGAAGATTAGTGATCAGTCTCAAAGTAATTTATCTTTTTTGTGCTAATGGAGTGTGATATGTGTGATGAGTAGAATGATTGCTAATGAGAGGCAACCTAATGGACGATCAAAAGAGATGAAGGTATCATTCAATAATTTTAACCTTCAAGCGGGCGCGCTAAAACTTTTTACACGATCGGGTGCTTGTCGTACTTTTTACGACACAATAAGTTTCATAATTTTTACCCTTGCAGTTGTAAGTTACTTCATTATAATAATAAGAGACACATCAGAAAAACAAATCCTTTCAACAATAATGAAAATTAATTTTTATATTATTTACAAAATCTAAAATTATCTGAGAAAGCAATAAGATTTAATAATGTTATGTTCTGAAAAATGTATTAATACTATCGATAGGGACTGTCCCATACGTCCCTTCAAGCAAAAGACGATAGCTGTCCGAAACGTCCGAATGTCACTCTGACATTCCCACCTCCTTCCGTTAAGTGTGATTGATTTCACACCCGCGGTGTGTGCTTTCTTCGTTAGAGTGGCTCGCCCCGATGTGTTTGGGGGAAGAGGGGAGTTTTCTTACAATTCGGACAATGCCAGCTGTCATTGTGGTTTTTGAAGGAGAAAGTGAATTTCCCTTATCTTTGATAGAGGAGATCGGACGTTCCCATATTTTGAGCTCCCTTTATTTCAATAGTCTTAGGAATCAGAGGGTTAAACAATATATAATAAAAAATAGTATAATACCAACTAAGATAGCACAACAAAGACTTTCTTCTTAGTTTCTTATCATTGTCCTTGCATTCGAAACACTGAACTTTTGCCAGAGAGTGACGCTTACAAGTATACTATATATTGCAACAACTGTATTTCATGGATTTTGATGATCGTTTTATTTCTTTCAAACACAAACCACAAGCTCTTTTCCTCAGTGCTGGTTGCTGGTCACCTGCTTTTTCAGGTTGTGATGTATAATTTAGATTTAAATACATGGTAATGTCATATGGCGATGATCAGATTTTTTGGGCTGGAGTAGTGAGGTGTTTTGGGTTTTTCAAGAAACTTCTTCGGCCTGGTGGATTATTGACAGGCTTATTACATATTAAATATTTCTGACAATGTAAAATGAAATATTAAACTGAATATATAATTATCAAACTGAAACGTTAAGACGTGAAAAAATTTTCAAATTACACGAGCGAGCGCGCGTCGTAATTTTTACGACAGAAGAATAAAAGAATATGAAATCACCTTGAAACTACAACAAACCCATAACGACCTTCAGACAGTTTTGACTCCGAATGTGACAATAGGGCATGAAAAATCCCGTTTGTCGTAAAATTTACGCAGGCGAGCCCGCTGTAAGTTTAAATTTGATGAAAGCACAATTTAGATTACTTTTTTAAAATAACAGTCTATAAAGAGTATTTGAAATTTGGTTATGCGTAATCTAGAGGCTTTGTTACGTCAAGAACATTTTTTCGTCTAATTTTGTGATGAAACGATAAATTGGTATTTTTTTAAATTATGGATTGCCTCACAAAAATTATCTGTGATTTATTGTCACTAATATTTTTATTTTCATTTTTTCAATGAAGTTTCTTAAACTTTACAGAAGACAGAAAGCACTGAATTCTGATGCATTAAAATTTGTTTTATCATAGATACCAATTTCATTATGTTACCTAATATTACCACAAACGGAGTTTCCCTTGCCTTACCTAAGCATCCAAGAACCTTGAATGTTAGTCTCTGCAATAGCTCGAGTACTGAGGCCGGA